>JARJEC010155335.1:0-11834 GCA_030264575.1 Tachinus sp. AB-2021 | reverse complement strand
CTTTTGTTGATGAAAATGTTCCTATTAATAGTCGTTATGTCCCTGGAAGTTGGACATATAATGGTAGTACGCATACTCGTACTGCGGCAATAGGCTTATATGGTAAAGACTCTGCAAATATTTTCAAGGAAAATGCGGTTGTTACCAATGAAGAGGTAGAAGGACTTAGAACACATCATATTAATAGTATTGATGCGCAAGCACGCTTAGAAGGATTAACGCCAGAGTTACAAACTAAACTTAATGATGCACAAACAAAACTAGATGAGTTACAAGCTAGAGAAGTGATATTAACCACTCAAATTGAGAATCCTGAAAATTCAATTAGCCAATCTATAAGAGAAGCACAAGGAAATTCTGATATATCACAGGCAAATCTTGAAGCATTGGTTCATGAAGATCGTTTGCAATATATCGCTCAATTTGACAACTATCAACGTAACAAAGCTGAGCTTACAGAGTTAAGTGAAAGTTATGCGTTGCAATTAAGTGGGTTATCTTACATAACTGGAGAATTGACAGCACCAGATTATGAAGGGAATAGTGCTCAACGACAATCAGCTATTGAGTATTTAAAAGAGGCAAATACTTCAGCGCTTACGGAACGAGAAATTAATTTTTTTAATAAAGCCAATTGGGATTTAGGTGAACGCTCTGAAGACTCTTTTGAGTTGCAAAGAATTTTACATGAACGGGGGTAATTTTGATGGCCCAATAGATGGGCGAATCTCAGGAGCAACAACTCAAGAAGCATTTAGAGAAGCCTTTGGTCAAGATTTGAATGAATTATTTAGCAGGGAAAACAACCAGATTACCTCCTATATTATTGATGGTGCTCAATTTCCTGTAATGACCGATACGTATCAAACCACTCTTTCTGCAGAAGATTTTCTCAAACGCATAGAGAATAAGCACGCTGAATTATCTGAAACAAATATTGAAGTCACACGAAATATTTCAGGTATAGAACAACTAGAAGTAAAACATGAACAAAAGCTTGAATCCTATATTGAAAGTATTAAAAGTGAACAGTTTGAGTTAGAAACAAAAATAGAAACGAATAAACAACAGCTGCTAGAAACAACAGATCCAGAACAAAGAGCGGTTATAGAAACACAGCAAAGTGAATTAACCACTAAATATGAAGGAAATACACAGCTATTATCTCAACTAGAAGCTAAAATATCTCCAGAACTTACAAAAGAGCCTGAGTCAATAGAAATACAAAATGCTCCGCAAATATCTAAGAATCCTTTAATCAATAATCTTTTTGCATCAATGCATGATCCAGAGGCTTTAATGAAAGCGGTGATGGATGTCACCAATTCTCCAGCAGGCCAGGCGCTTATTCAACGAGGGATTGATCAGGCGGTAAGAGAGCGTGAGCAAGCACAAGAGTTAGAGCAACAACAAGAACTAGAAAATCAATCACGCACGCGCGATGCTGGTATAGGAAGATAATTTATGGATGAACAACAAGCGGAGCAATTAATCGAAAATACCACGGCATTATTGGGATAGTTCTCTTTAATGGTTAAGAATATTTCTGATGAGTCATTACGAAATATCAATGAATTAAAAACTCAATTGCAATCGGCTAAAAATGATGTGGCTACATTGATGCGTGATTCGCAAACAGAGATCCGTAAGGAAACCAGCAAATCAATTACTGAAGCCTTAGAAACGCAAGCCAAGGATTTTGAAAAACGTTTAAAACTTGCGCTTTCAGAGGTTGAAGATTCGATCCATGATTTACATAAGGAACGTAAAGCCATCGCCTCCCAAACAAAAATTCTCAGTTGGAAAGCAGTTATTGGTATTGCTGTTGGTATGGCGATTATGCTGATTGCATCTTTTAGCATGACTTGGAATGAAAAACAGAAGAGGGATGCAATGGTTGAAGAATACAAGGCTGCTAAAGTTCAAGCACAGGCTGCTAATGCTGAAAATCGAATGATTAAAACTCAGTGTGGTGATTACTTGTGCATTAAGATTGATCCTGAAGCAGGTAAGTGGGGAGATAATGGGGAATATGCAGTGCCTATTTTGAAATAAAATTTAACATCAATAACATTAACTTAAGATATGAATAGAGATTATTTTATATGAAAAACATTACAGAATTTTCGACAAAAACATTAAATGAATTAGGATATTACGTTTATCTATATTCTGATCCAGATACAAAAGAACCTTTTTACGTCGGTAAAGGACAACGCAACAGGGTATTCGATCATCTCAATGCTTTAAATAATGTAGATCCTACAAGTAAAAAAAATAATAAATTATCTGATAGAATTAAAGAATTGCATTCAAATAAAAAGCAGCCGCTTATAGAGATATTAGTACATGGCATTGATAAAAAGGACGAAGCAACGGCTTTAAAGATAGAAGCAACAATTATAGATCTGATCGGTATTGACAAATTGTGTAATCAACAGCGAGGGCACGGCTCATCGACTTATGGAAAAATAGAAGTATCTCAATTAGATGCTCGTTATCGTTGTAGTAGCTTAAAACGTGAAGATATAACTGAAAAAAGCATTCTTATTCGTATTAATAAAGAATTCAGATATGATATGAGTGCACTTGAGTTGTATGAAGCTACACGTGCTTATTGGAAAGTGAGTATTGAAAGAGCAAAATCCATTCAAATTGCTTTTGCTGTCTATGAAGGTATGGTTATGGAAGTCTATGAAATAGCAGAATGGTTTCCAGCAAACACTACTTTTCTTGCTACACGGAGGGATTTTAATGATCTCAAAGGGCGTTATGAGTTTGTTGGAAAAGTTGCAGCCGAGAACATACGGGAGAAATATATTAATAAATCAGTAAAAAGCTTATTCCCTGTGGGTAATCAAAATCCAATAACATATTTAGATGATTTGTAAATTCATTACCTCCCAAACAAAGATTCTCAGCTGGAAAGCTGTTATTAGTGTGGCCGTTGGTATGACGATTATTCTGATTGAGTCCTTTACCATGACTTGTAATGTAAAACAGAAGTGCGATGCAGTGATCGATGAGTATAAGACAGCTAAAGTTCAAGTACAGGCTACTAATGCCGAAAATCGAATGATTAAAACCCAGTGTGGCGATCACTTGTGCATTAAGATTGATAAAGAGGCAGGAAATTGGGGCAATGATGGGGAATATGTGATGCCGATATTAAATTAAGCCCGTTGTAAAGTAATTGTATTAATTAAGAGTGACATAATGAAAATAAAATTCAGTCAGCATACAAAATTTTCGAAAACTAAAATCAGTGAGCATTGAGTTTTCAGATGAAACTACCATATTTGTTGGGGCAAATAATAGCGGAAAAACATCTGCGATGTTGGCGTTAAAATATTTTCTTGTAGAACCCAATGAATTTAAAGTATTAGATTTTACACTTTCAAATTGGGATGACTTAAATGAAATAGGAAAAAGATGGGAAAATCCTAAACCTGACGATAGCATTCAATTAGGTAATTTTTTACCTCTTTTACCCACTTTGGATATTTGGTTTGACGTTAGCGATCAAGATATCCAGCATGTAATTCCTATTATTCCAACTTTAAGCTGGAAAGGTGGTTTGTTAGGTGTTCGTGTTATTTTACTGTAATCCCCCCTAAAAAATATTCAAGTCCTGAATGTTGAAATGAGCCTGAATTCGTTCTGGTTGCCATTTGTGCGTAATTTAACGTATAAGTTTGGTTATTAAGAAATAGCCCCCTTGATTCTATGTGCTCGATTCTGGATAAAAATCCAGAGCAGTAAAGTAGGGAACTTTAGACTGCACACAAAAAGGTTCACCTGATTTCAGGGCAAAATAGAGTACAAACTTATCATGCAAACAAATGCAAATATTCTTGTTTTGCTTTGTGCGAACTTAAAATAATTTTTGAGGAGACGGGTACTTATATTTGGCCAAAACATTCCGTATTTTAACCACTAGCCGATTTGAAGAATGGGGATTAATTACTCAGATTGGATCTAAAATTTAATAATCAGGGGGATTACAGAGCCATATTATTCGATATAAAACTTAAACAAAAAACTCTATCAGAGATAACAAAAAATCATGAAGACAAATTAAGAGTATGGTTGAAAGAGACAAATCCTTTTTCATACAAACTATATAAAGACGGAGTCGAGTTTTTGGCACCTGTTGTTTGTGAAGAATATAGTGCGAAAATGCAACTGGAAATTTTTAAAATAGATGTTGGTAGTTTGGTTTCTCCGATTCTGGCTATTGGTTGTGGTAAAAGCGGATATTTAGTAAATTTTCTCCGTTTTTTCGCTCGAATCTATGATCATTTTCGAGGAGATCGTCATTTATGTTTAGCGAAAACATTCAGAATATTAACCACTCAAGGATTCGAGAAGTAGAAAAACTTTCCCAAGTTGTATCTGAAATTTAAAACTAGAGAAATATTTCAGGTATAGTTTAACCGCGATAAATTAACTTGACAGTACCAGAATATAGGTAAGATTATGAAATTTTTTTTAATGATAATGATAACACTAATGAGTACAGCCTTTGGAAAGACCAATATCGTAGATTCAAAAGAACTAGGCGGCAATAACAGATTTATTACGGCGGTTTCCATAGATAAACCTATCTATAAAACGGGGGAAACTATTTTTATTCGGTCAATTTTATTAGGGGCTGGTACCTACTTTCCCATTAAAGAGAATCATCCAGTCACCATTAAGATTCTGGATGCACAGGAGGGGATAAAAGCAACCCTACAGAGTAATATCGAAAATAGCACTTCAGGGGTAACATGGAACATTCCTGATGAGATTGCAGGAGGGCGCTATAAAGTAAGTGTAGAGGTGGCTGAACTTATCGTTACACGAGATTTTGAAATTAGAGCCTACACGCCTCCCCGTTTAAGTTCACAAATAGAGTTTTTTAAAGAGGGTTATGGTCCTGGTGAAACAGTAAATGCGGCCATTAATATCAAAAGAGCTGAAGGTTCTATCCCAACAGGTGCTAAAGTAACCGCTATCGCACGGGTAGATAATATTGAGGTCGCTCGCATCGAGGGGTTAGTGTTGAATGGTGAAGGAAATGTAAGCGCAACATTTACCTTACCTGCAGAGATTGAAATTGGTGAGGGTTCACTCGCTTTTATTATTGAAGATGGGGGCGTTGTAGAGACAGCAACAAAAACCATCCCCATTATATTACAGAATATGGAGATCCATTTTTACCCAGAAGGGGGAGAAATTGTCGCGGGTATGCAAAATAGAGTCTATATGGAAGCATTTAGACCGGATGGCAAGCCAGCAGATCTCACAGGAGAGGTTATTCAGCTTGGTAATAATAGCGTTGTGGCTGAGGTAAAAACGCTCCATGAAGGCAGAGGATATTTTGAATTCACGCCAATTAAAGCGCAAGCGTATGCTATGAAAATAGTGGAACCTCTTGGGATATCCAAGGAATTTCAACTCCCTAAAGTGCTCGATAAAGGGGTCATGATTAGGTCACAAAAGGAAACTTATCCCTATTCTGAAAAAATAGCCGTAACCGTAGAGAGCTCAAAAGATACTGGTATTAGCTATATTACCCTCTATAAGAGAGAAAAACTTATCTCTAAAGAAAAATTAAAAGAGGGAGAAAACCGGTTACAACTTAATCCTAAGGATTCTGAAGGTGTTTTAATGGTTACTGTGTGGGATAAGTCTAATAAACCTTTAGCCGAGCGCTTAATCTTTAGAGAGCCAAAATATAAGTTAAATATAAATTTAGAAGTGATCACTAAAACCAATGCACCCTCTCCTGGAGATGAGGTTGAGATTAAAGTGACTACAACTGATGATCACGGAAAACCTGTAGAAGCAGTAGTCGGTATTGTGGTGACGGATGACTCCGTTTTAGAGATGGTGGAAAATAGAGATAAAGCGCCTACTACACCTGTTATGTTCTATTTAGAGAATGAGGTGTTGGAGCTTGCGGATGCTACTGTCTACTTTGACACAAATAATCTCAACGCCTCAAGAGATATCGACCTCCTTCTCGGTACACAAGGTTGGAGGCGCTTTGTTTTAGTGGATATGGAAAATATCGCTAAAATAAACAAAGAGGCCACCAAGCGTATTATGGCAAAAAATATTATCCATCCTGTCCCCTCGCTATATGCCAGGGGGAATATCATATACAAGGCGTCTCCTGTGTTTGATGATTTTATGCCAGAAATAGTTATGGCAGCCGCTCCACCACCTGTACCAATGGAAGAGATGAGAATAGTAGAGGCAGAGGATATCATTGACTTAGATGCGAAAGATATTGCTATAGGACAAGATTTTGATAAAGTAGCAATTGGGAGGATGGATAATCGTTTTCGCGAGGTTCTTCCAAGAGTAACAAGAGAATATGCTTTTAAAAAACGAAGTAATCGCCAACCAAATGATCGCGTTGATTTTACCGAGACGCTGTATTGGAATGCAGGGATCAGTACTAACCCAAGAGATGGGATGGCTACTGTCAAATTTGATCTCTCCGATAGTATTACAACCTTTAAAGTGAGTGCAGATGGTTTTGGTAATAATGGCGCCCTTGGTGAAACATCTACTGATATTAATTCTGTTGAGCCGTTTTATATTGAGCCAAAGCTACCAAACACAGCACTTATAGGTGATACCATAACGTTACCTGTAGTTGCAGTAAATTCAACCAACGAAACATTAAATAGCCCCAATATAATTATCAATACAACTACGCTTAAAACCGCTCAGGTAAAAATACCCGCTCATCTCACCCCAAATAGTCGTATCCGGGCGATATATGCAGTAGAAGCCAATAATATTGGCGATCATGAAATTACGCTAAAGGGCGCCGCTGGTGGCTATCTTGATACTGTTACAAGAAAAGTCAAAATCGTTCCAAGAGGGTTTCCGGTTAACCTTACAGCATCAGGGCTACTTGGTCCAGAGCATCCTTATGAAGGAAGCTTCACAATTGCAGATGATGTCATGCAAGGTAGCATGGTGGCTGAGATACAGGTCTATCCATCCCCTCTTGCTAATCTTGAAGATGCATTAACAGCACTCCTTCGTAAGCCTTATGGGTGTTTTGAGCAAACAAGCTCAACGAGTTATCCTCTTGTTATGGCACAGCAATATTTTATCAGCCATCCTAATGTCTCTCCTGCAAAAATCGTGGAAGCTGATAAATTACTACAAGAGAGTTATGGTAAGCTCATTAGCTTTGAATCACCAGAGAAAGGCTATGAGTGGTTTGGAGGAAATCCTGGTCATGAAGCCTTAACTGCTTATGGATTAATGCAGTTTTTAGAGATGAAAAAGGTGATGGATGTTGATGATGGGATGATTGATCGAACAAAAAATTGGCTGATGGATCGAAGAGATGGTAAGGGGGGATATAAACGCAACGAGAAGGCACTCGATTCTTTCGGTGCTGCGCCTGCGCCGCTCACTAATCTCTATATCACCTGGACCTTATTAGAATCAGGTGAAAAACCATCCACACTTAAAAATGAGATTGAAGCGGCTAAAAAGATTGTTGAAACTATGGAAGATCCCTATATATTAGCCTTAGGGGCAAATATCATGGTTCTAGCAAATGAGAGTGCGCTTGCTAAAAATCTTGCTAATCGTCTTGTGAAGTTGATTGATAAAGAAGGGAGCATATCAGGGGCAGAAACCTCTATTACGCGCTCTGGTGGGCAAGCCTTAAAGATAGAGACCACCGCTTTTACCATTATTGCATGGCTAAGACTTGGTAATGATTATGCCGGCCCTATTGAAACATCCATTAAATGGCTCTTTGAGCAATCTACATCGGGGGCTTTTGGCAGTACACAATCAACGATTCTTGCGCTTAAAGCAATCACTATGTATGACAAATATCGTTCTACTCCTAAAAAACCTGGGGAAATACTGTTATATATCGATGGTAAACCCTATGGTAAACCGCTTGCTTTTACTAAAGATACGACAGGTATTATCAAGATGGCTGATTTTAGTGCAGCGTTGACCTCTGGCACTCATACCATTACGCTTAAGATGAAAGATGGTGCAGAGATGCCCTTTTCACTCACTATAAATTACAATAGTCCACAACCTACTAATGCCGAGAATACAGACCTTGAGCTTAGTACCTCATTATCAGCCTCTAATATTACTGAGGGTGAACTAGTGGATTTAAATATTGAGTTAAAAGCATTAAAAGATATCCATATGCCACTCAGTATTATAGGACTTCCTGCAGGGCTTGAGCCAAGACATGAAAGACTCAAAGAGCTAATGGGTGAAGGTATTATTGATTATTATGAGATCATTGATAGGGAGCTTATTCTCTATTGGCGTGTAATGAAGAAAGGCGTAACCACTAAAGTTTCCGTTCCAATGGTGGCGGATAAACCTGGCAACTATACGGCACCGGCTTCAAGAGCTTATCCATTCTATACCGATGAAAATAAGTTCTGGACTAAGGGTGAAAGTATCACTATAGAAGCTAAAGAGTAAGAAAGTGATGTAAGCGTTGAATCATCCGACGATCAGGTTATCGCAGAGAATAGCGCGATAACCTGAATTTTTCGGCACTGCTCAAAATTTTGTGTAAATGCAAAAGAGTATTTTTAATCAGATTTTACATGAAAGGTGGTACTGTCAAGTTAATCGTAGTGTCTTTATCCCTTAATATTAGAACCATTGCAACATCGATATAATAAGATAATGAATCATCTTAAAATCTATAAACATCACCGTTTTCCACCAGAGATTATTAACCACTGTGTTTGGCTTTATTATCGTTTTAGTTTAAGTGACCGTGATATTGAGCTGATGCGCCATCAAAAAGGTATAATTGTTACCTATGAAAGCATTCGTTAGTGCGGGTAATAGCGACGGATCAAGCAGCCAGGCTTTGTAGCGATAGTACGTTGAGGGGACCATATTCTCTCAAGTAATTTAGTCTCCGACAATCCCGGGGCGGTTCACAACTATGGAAGTCCAGACTTTCATAGTTCAATGTCTAAAAGTGCCATTCCCAACGATTTTCCATGTTTATCAATACATAAACTCTTAGTAACACCACCATTTAGAGCATCATGTAAAACAAAATTTAAACTACTTAATGAATCAACACAATATCGCTCTACTTGTCCTAGGCAAATTTCGCTATAAAACTCTTTGACTACGTTTTCTGTTAACACATCTTTTAAATATAGGTAGTCTGTTTCCTTATAAGGAATAACACAAATATTGCAGAGGTTCCCTTTGTCTCCCGTTCTAATATGTGCAATCTCGTTTAATTTCATAGCATTAGATCTCAAAATAACTTACTGTAGGTTTAATAAATGTTTTATTGATAATGATATTATCAATTGTTAGCACTTCTTCGATATATGAGCGAATTCCAGAACCACCTGCAGGACCATTAATATATAAGCAATCGCTCTCACGATTGATACTTTGAGCTTCTTTTTTAGTTCGGCATCGTGCGGTAATTCTTAATCTAATTTCAGGAAACTGATCCAAAGTACAAATTCGAGAAGCAATTTTATTTTTATATAAAGAGTTAAAACCAATATAATCGACTCTTAATTCAAGTGGTTTAATATTGATGTATTCTAATCTCTTTTGAACTATTTCAGCGGCTAATTTTGCTCGATTTAAAGAGTTACTACCCCCATAACTAATTTCAGCTTCACTGATATATCCATCTAAATACCCAATATTAACTTTATATGTTTCTGGATAGCTTACTAGAACGGCATTTTTAGCAATAACTTTGTTATTTTCTTCTTGAATAAACATAACGTTTGAAAAATCAACAGTTCCATCAGGGGTAATATAGTGTTTTGGATTAGTAATTTCATATAACATCTGTTCTTTGCATGTGCTGATATTGATCATACCTCCCGATCCTTCTGTTTTTGTAAACATCAAATTTGCACATTCATCAATTTCTGCAATAGGAAATCCTAGCATGTGTAGGTCAGGTACATCTTTATAACCAGGATCTGCAAAATACCCGCCTGTTAATTGACCCGCACACTCCATTAAATGACCTAGCAAAATTGCCTGCCCTTGATATGCATAGTTATTGGTATCCCAATTAAACTCATATTTTGTTATTCCTGTAAATAATGAAACATCTGCAACCCTACCAGTTATAACGATATTTGCACCATTGGATAGTGCCTCAGAAATTAGATCGCTACCAAGATAAGCATTCGCTGAAACGATCGACGAGCGTTTATCATTAATCGAAGATTTATCATCAATAAGTTTTTCATCACCTAATGCATCTACATATTCCATTAAATCATCGCCTTCAATAGCGGCAATTTTAATATTTTTTAGATGAAGTTCTTTCGCAATTTCTATAATTTTTTTAATTGCAGCAGGAGTATTAGCTACCCCCATATTAGAAATAAGCTTAATATTTTTTTCTAATATTAAAGGTAATAGGCGGTACATTCGTTCTTCCAACATTGGGTTATACCCTTTATCAGGATCTTTTAATTTTTCTTTTTGTGCACTTGCCATAGTTCTCTCGGCAATGCATTCAAATACGATGTAATCTATTTTTCCTTTGTTGATCAGCTCAATTGCTGGTTCTATTCTTTCATAGGCGCACCCACCAGATGCGCATCCAATTCTGATTGTTTTCATATAACAAGTTACCTTATGGATCTATTTATGTTGATCATCTAACATCCAAAATAAAATTTTATGTTTAATAAATTCATAAATTAACATGATGGATACAAAGACTATTGCGGTAAATAAAAGCCCAGCTAAAACGCGTGCGTAGTCAGAGAAATCTGCGTAATATTGGATGAAATGCCCCATACCTGAGTCAGTTGCAAACATTTCTGCAACTGTTAGTAAAATAAATGAAAATGTTAAGGCTGTACCAGCACCTGCTAAAATCATAGGGGCTGCTGCAGGTAATGTAATATATATAAGTTTTTTCATCCCCGTAATTTCTAACACTTTTGCATTGTTTAGGTATTTTTGATCAATCAAGGTAATACCGTTGATTGTACTCCCTAGAAAAGGCCAAAAGCATCCGACGAAAATAACGGCTACAGAAGAGAAATAAAATGTAGGTAAAATAGCAATCAAGTAGGGAACCAACATTGAGGGAGGAATGGGGCTTAGTGAAAAAATAATGGGCCTAAATATTTTAACTAAATGATTATTCGAAGCGATTAAAATTCCCAGAATAATTCCTAGACTGGCACCTAGAAGATATCCTGGGATTAATAATGACATAGAGCTTAAAAATGACGCCATTAATTTCGGGAATGATTGAATAAATGCAGGAATAATCTTAGAAAACCCCGGAAAGAGTAAAGGATCCAATATCCTAAAAATATCTGTTGCTAATTCATAAAGTAATAGACATATGAGTATTAATGAGAATGTTGCAACTGATGGGTAGCCAAGGAGTTTTTTAAGTTTTCCTGTCATTTTTTTCTCTATAGATTGTATTTGGCAAAACGAGTTTTAAAATTTTGAAAGTTTTTATTATCTGGATTTGCTTCAATAAGCTCATCTAAAGCTTCTTGGTATAACGTAGCATTAAGATGCTTTTCAATATCAATACCCTTTGTATTAGCATATTGTAAGTCTCCTAATAATTGCCACATATACCTAATTCCATTTGTTTTAGGATCAGATTCAAATTCTTGATTCGTCTCCAAAAGCATTACTTTTGCAGCTTCTTCATCGATTCCTAAATGTTGGGCATTGATTTTTACAGATGCTTCGGGATTATTGACAAGGAAATCTTCTGCTTGTATCCATACCTTAAGAAAATTTTTCACAGTTTGTGGATCATCCTTTAGCCAAGAAGTACGAGCAAC
>JARJEC010155325.1:0-10693 GCA_030264575.1 Tachinus sp. AB-2021 | reverse complement strand
TCATTTTTATAGAAATATATGTTTTTTCAAACAAACTACATGTCTACCAGTTTGTAGGCTAGCAAAATGACTACATTTGGTTTGAAACTGAACTAAATTAATTGATATTAATATTCATTCATCACCAAAAGTGCTTTATAATTTGGTTAAATTAATATTAATTTACATTTGCCTTAATAATAATAATAATAATAATATTTATTGTTAAAACAAAATTTACATTATAAAAGTGATCCAAAAATTTTTTCTGGTTAAAATAAGAGCTACATTTGGTTTTAAATTCGACTAAATTAGTTCAATTTGGTGTAAGTTGCTATATAAAATAATTTGTAATATTATCAATGTGTGCACAGGTTATCTTATGTGTCGCGTACCTTAAATTATATCCATGGTGTTTATACATTCTTTGTGATTACAGTGCAACTCAAATCAATTCGTTTTTTTTGTAAAAATACTGCATTATTTTAATTTACTAATTTACGACTAACTAAAGTTAGTTTGTAACTTGACTAATTTTTTTGCATATTTCATTTTTATCACTTTGCAATATTACATGCTTCGATCATAACAAAAAATGCAAATATAACAAAATGCAGGTTTGCGTCTCAGCTACATATACTTCGAAATTTACCGGTATGACTTTATAATAGTATTAAGTAGTATTAGTATTAAATAGTATATTTATCAGTTTGATAGTTTGCAATACAGCTTCATTTGGTTTGCAACTCGACTAAAATAGTTAGTATCTAAGTAAGTTGATAGTGTGTTGAAATGGTTTATAATAGTATTCGTAAAGATGTTAACGTGTGAAAGTACTGTTTGATTGAAATAGGTTTGCAACTTGACTAAATTTATGGTATTTATGTAGGTTTGCATTACAGCCACATTTAATTTGTAATTAAAGAAGTTGTTATTGCAATTGTCACCTGGGGTATATTCTAGAATAAATAATCTTGTCCAATAGTTAACAATATAGTGAGCCGCCCACCCGCCCAGCTGCTTTGTAATCAAAACATTAGACATTAAAGCCACCAGAGACGTCTCTACAATTTTAATTATAAAAGAAAGATTTAATATCCAATGTCTTAATTGTCAATATCTGGGCGGTATAGAAATAATAGTTAAAACTATAGTGATTCGCCCACCCGTCTAGCTAAAATGTTTCTATAATTTTAATCACAATAGAAAATTTTAATATCCAATTTCTTGATTATTAATAGCTAGGCGGGTGGGCGGGTTACAAATATGAACAATCTGAACAAGTACTTAAAACTATAGTGGTTTGCCCACCCGCCTAGTTAGCAATGTTTCTACAATTATAATGACAATAGAAAATTTTAATATCTAATTTTTTTATTATTAATATTTGGGCGGGTGGGCAGGTTACATATATGAAAAATCTGAACAAGTACTTAATACTATAGTGGTTTGCTCACCCGCTTATCTAAAAATGTTTCTACATTTATAATCACAATAGAAAATTTTAATATCCAATTTCTTGATTATCAATAGCGGAGCGGGTTACAAATATGAACATTCTGAACAAGCAGTTAAAACTATAGTGCTCCGCCCACCCGCCTGGCTAGAAATGTTTCTACAATTTTAATCACAATAGAAAATTTTAATATTCAATTCCTTGATTATTAATAACTGGGCGGGTGACCGAGTTACAAATATAAACAATCTGAACAAGTAGTTAATACTATAGTGGTTTGCGTCGTCGCCTAGCTAGAAATGTTTCTACAATTATAATCACCATAGAAAATTTGAATATCCAATTACTTGATTATCAATAGCTGAGCGGGTGGGCGGGTTACAAATATGAACAATCTGAATAAGTACGTAAAACTAAAGTGGTTTGCCCACCCGCCTAGCTAAAAATGTTTCTACAATTATAATCACAATAAAAAATTTTAATATCCAATTTCTTGATTATTAATAGCTGGATGGGTGGGCGAGTTACAAATATGAACAATCTGAACAAGTAGTTAAAGTTATAGTGGTTCGCCCATCCGCTTAGCTAAAATGTTTCTACATATTTGATCACAATAGAAAATTTTAATATACAATTGTTTGATTATCAATAGCTGGGCGGGTGGGCGTGCTACAATATGAACAATCTGAACAAGTAGTTAAAATTATAGTAGCTCATCCACCTTCCCAGCTATTGCATAACCAATACATATAATTTCTTCATTAATTAATAGCTGTGGTGGGGTTTCAAAATAAATAATCTAGGCTAGTGATTAATACTATAATGGCCCACCTACCCGTCCAGCTATTGTGTAAACAAAACATTGGACATTAAATCCACCCAGATGTTTCTACAATTTTAATTATAAAAAGAAGGTTTAATATTCAATTTCTTGATTAAACAATAGCTGAGCGGGTACCCGAGTCTTCAAAATAAATAATCTGGACCAGTAGTTAAAACTATAGTAGCCCGCCTACCCGCCCAACTATTGCGTAACTAAAGCATAGGGCTTAAAACTCACCAAAGATTTTGCTGTAATATTAATCACAAAAGAAAAGTTTAATATCCAATTTTTTGATTAATTAATAGCTGGACGTGTAGGTGAGTCTTTAAAATAAATAATCTAGCCCATTAGTTGATACTATAATGACCCTCAAAAAATATTTTGAAATCGAAATAAAATTTTTTTGATAAATTTAACATTAAAAGCAAATAATAAAATATGTTTATAAAGAATTTAAACAAAATCCAACAATTAATTTTTATTTTAGCGAGTATTATATCGATTATTGATAAAAATGTATTAAAACACTTAAAAAAAAACTCGCAAAATATTTTTTAATCAAAATTATTTTTGTTGATAATTCCAGCATTAAAAGCATATCTTGAAATATTTATATAAAAATGGTTGATTTTTGTTTTAATCGATTATGGATAAAAGTTTAATGAAATACTTTCAAAAATTCTATATACCTACCCACCTATTGCGTAATGAAAACATTTTACATTAAACGAGACAAAGACGTTTCTACAATTATAATCATAAAAGAAAGATTTAATATCCAGTTTCTTGATTATCAATAGATAAAAATAATTAATCTAGACCCTAGACTAATCAGTAGTGCCCCGCCCACCCCCACGGATATTACGTAACCAAATAATAGATATTAAACCATTAAAGACGTTACTAATTTTAAATACAATAAACAAATTGGACATTTAGCCTTTAATTCAATAGCTGGGTGGGTGGTTGGGTGGATTTTCAAAATATATCGTCATCATATTTCTTAAATCTGTCAAGAATTGAAGAATTAACTAACTTATCTTAGTTAAAATTGTGGTTAATCCAAACTTAATTTGTATCTCGACTAAAATATTATATATAATTAATATTATAACAAAAATTTAAACTAACTAATTAACTTGACTAAATTTTTTTTTGTTTTAAATTATTCTACAGTATTATATATTTTGCTACTTAAATTACCCACTTACCAGTTGCTGGTTTGCAACAATTGGTTTGTAACTGGATTAGAATAATGTTTATTGTTATTAATAAATAAATCATACCTACAAAGAATGTGTAAATATCTTGGATTGAACGAACTTATGCATTGGCAGTCTGCGCGAATAGTATGCGCAGTAGCGCTGTTAGCATTGCACGCACATCAGACGCAGTCACATGACTCGTACTCGTGACGGTCAATTTCCAAATAAACCTGAACCGTAGAGCAATAGCATAGATGTATGTATACACATAGATTATTTATAACATTTTTAAAATATTTTAATATCTAAAAATACCATGTTTATTAATTTGTTGGTTTGTGAGCTAGATTAAGTTTGATACTAGACTGAATTAATTTAAATTATGTAAATCTTTTATTATATAATATTACCATGTATAAAAAGCTACAGATTTTTTATTATGTTGGTTTGCAACGTGTCTAAATGCGTTTGCAACTGTACTATTTTAGTTGATTTCGATGCATTATTTAAATTTCAAATGGATATTAAAAATTGTTTAGCGGAAATTAAATATGAATGCAAATATTTCGTTGGCCGCAAACATATTCGATTATAAAATCCTATCAATATTATTCTAGCATTCAATCATACAAGTACAACTTTTACGCTCTATTGACTTCACAAATACAACCGAATGTTATTCGGTTATCTTTCCACCGTGATCCACACGAATATCCAACATCACGAACCATTAAAAAGTTTCATTAAATCTCGCCAAAATATGTTTTTCGTTTCCGCAAAAAAATTTGTTGTGCAAACATGTCCTCAAATTAATTACGGCACTTTATGTATAAAAATTATTAATGATTTTAATTAAAGTCTGCGGAAATTTAAAAACATTTAAAATGTTTGCATTGAAACGGGACAATGGGTCAGTTTTGTGAATTTATTGTATGATAAACATCAAAAAACATTTTAATTGTTACGTGAAATTTTAATTAATTATTATGGCTTTGCGATATTGCATAATAATTCTTTTTTTAATAATAATAAACTTTATTGTTTTAGACCGCATTCACGGTGTACAAACGTCACATACATATTCCATTTTTCATAATATACGATTTGACAGTCGGTAAAAAAAGAGATATAAAATGTTGCAAAGTTTACTTTAAAATTATCACGTTAATTACTAATAACTAAAATTTTATTGAAAATGTAATTGGAATGCGGTATTTGCTAGAAAGATATATAAAATACAACAAAATGTTTATTTATTGATATGAAATATCAAATAAAAAGCAGTCTGATGTTTAACCTATTTGTATATACTTACATATAACATGTAATTAAAGGAACATTGTTAGTTCTAATAAATAGAAGCTTCCTGGAAGTTTGGGAACTTGCTAATTTGAAAGTTCCGTGTTTGGTCAACTGAATTCGAAGTAAAACAGGCCATTAATCGTTTAAAACAACTTTTATTGTCGATAGTTTAAATGAAATGGTAAAATTCTACATGCCAAGAGCATTTTAAACTTGCAAATTTAAATCACGTCGTGCTTTATGGAAAGGCTATTAAATGCAGGCACGCGGAAGTGTTAGAATTCCAACTAAATGATATATTTTGTATATTTTGTAAGTGTAGCATTTCTTATATCGTTATCGAGTTAACTGCACAGTTCTGCATTATGTAATGTCATGCAATAATTTATATTCCATTTATAAAATACTTCTGCACTTACTTAGTGTTCGCGTGTTAGATTTAGCACAAAATGCGCATTTTATGCGGATTTATCAGCTCGTAGTGCAAGCGCCAAATTCTTGCACTAACCACAGTACGAGCTGATTTGAAATGTGATATAGATCTAAACGTTTATTACAATTTCTTTGATCTTTTCAAAGAGATAATAGTCACAGGAGGTATGGTGGGGACTGTAAGGTGGATGTTATAATTAGTTAAAACCGCATTTATTGATTACTTTTTGATCAACTCGTGCTTTTTTCATGTATAGCCGCTTTCAAATTCTTAATTATGTCTTTGCAGACATTCACCGTTATTGTAGTTTCATTTAGCATATACTCTATTAAGAAAATGTAAAGAAACTGTACTTATTACTTTTCTCTCTCCTTTGCCTCCTTCAATGGTGGAGAGCATTAATAAAACCGTTGCATGGGCTCTTGTTTTGTTGAATTTTGTGGGTACCCCAAAATTCTATGGGAGTAATATACAATTCGGGATAAAGCAGTTAAATTCTCCAAAGACATTTGTCGTCTACGCAGTTTTTCTTTGGGACTGAGCAGCTTGGGAATCCATTGTGTTGACACTTTGCTCATTCAAAATCTTTATGTGGAATTAAAATATATATATATTTCTAATATTTTTATTTCAGTAGCAACAGTTTCAACTTTCTTCATGATTACATTAATTCCACAGGTCTTCCACACATTGAATTATTGAGTCATTCTCTGTCCCATTTGAACTACTTGCACAAATATTTGACTTAGAAATAGGACGAACTATTTTCTCCATACACTGCCATTTTCTCATAAATAATTTTTTGGCTATTTAGAATAAAAATTTTATGACGCTTCTCTTCTCTTCAAGTTGCAAATCACTCATTTTTGCCTCTTTAAACTGATATAAAAATGGAGGATTTGAAATAAACTACTATGTTTTTTATCACAATTTATTTAGTCACACCGTGACTGGAGTTTCGACTGAATCTCAGTCTTCATCAGACGTTACATAAAACATAGTAGTTTATTTCAAATCCTGCATTATGAATTATCACTTAGTTACGGTCGATTCTACCAAGATTATAAAAACGTATAAAATCATAAAACTACGTCATGAATGTGATTAAATCGTAACTAATATTTATATTAATCACTCGATGTGATACATAAATTTGTTTGTCTATAAAAATCTCTGATTACGATTTCTAGGATATGGTGATTATTATTCAAATATCTAAATCCATTTCTAATTTTCTTCTCTAAATCTTCTAAATTTATAAAAGGCCTCTGAGAATAAACTTTATTTTTAATCAACCTCATAAAAAGGAATTGAATGGATTTGTAGAATATCTTCCAAACCATTTAAATACTTCACCACATGAGCACTATGCGCAGGTTATTCATCATGCATAAAAAAGAATTTCTTGTGCTAGAAGATAATAAGTCCATTTTGTTCCAAATCCAAAGTTGAATTTTTTAAATACTTCTCGAATTTAAGCTCTGCCCAAAAATGTAGGGCCCTATAACTTTTTTGTTTAAAATTCCATACCAAATATTTATTTTTTTAGAATGTTGATTTTTGCAGATAATTTGGAAATTTGGAATTTCTGTTGATCACCAACGACAGTTTTGCGAGAAAACTACACCATTTGTGGTAAATGTAGCTTAGTTTGTAAATAAGATCTTTTTAAAATGTTTTATCAATTTCTATTACACCTTGTACCATGAAACAAAATTCAGAACGATTGTTGTAATCCCGTTCTTGCAAATTTTGAACGTGTGTTGGTTTAAACTTATTTGCAATGTGTTTTATTTTAGGTTTCTAATTGGTTTTAGATGAAGCATCGACTTTTATCAAAAATAAAATTATCTGAAAAATTGTAATTAAAGAAGTTTTCCATGTGTTGCATACTTTCGTGGACATAAACAAAACAAAACTTAATATGTAGGATTTTCCCTAGTTTCTGACTATTTACAGATGATTTATATACGCGTACAAATATCTAGACGCAAGTATACGTATGACGGAGTAGTAGATACCCTCAAATACACAATTGAATTAGTGAGTTTAAGGACAGTACTAGTCTAATTGCAACAAATGACAGCAGTGTTTTCAATATGGCCACCATGTTCTGAACTTGTATTGTTTGTTACTTTAAGGCCATTATCAAGCGATGCGTAAAACCTAATTATTTTTTAATGTTGTCTAGCTTTCAAGAAATTGTATGAATCTTTAAAATGTAAGCACTTTGCTTTTCCCTACTACATTATTTTACTTATATTACTCTTAAACTCTCCGATTCAATTATGAAATGCGATCGATGGGTTGCAATAAAGCAGAGCTTAAGTATATAGATGTACTCACTAAGCGTCGACACATATTAAAATAATGGTAGACAACAAATTACGAGGTAAAAAGAAGGTTAGAGGAAAAGGATAGATGGATGGATTATAAGTAATTCCTTAAGCAGCAAAGGTTAAGGTTGAGCTAAGCCAAGGTGCAAATTCTACTCTAATAAGCAACGTATAGGAAGGTTTTTAGGCGGTAGAAAAACGTTACTACTATGGAGCATTGACTGCCAGTAAAAAATGCTTCTCTTTTCCAAAAATAGGTGTAAAATGCAACAAAATTTAGAGTGCCCGTTTTAAAAACTTTGTTCGGCGATTATAAAGGTAAAGTTGTACACAAGATTATCGGTTTAACAAAATAAGTTTTATAATGCTTTATCTTAAAGAAAAATGATCATATGGTTTTACTTAGATACTCAGTCTCCCATACTTGTCCGCAATTTGTGATAATATTTCAAAATATGAAAAATTGGGAATTTGTTTATTAAAAATAATAATACAAGGATATTGAGTTAAATGAAAAGAATCAACGTTTTTTTTTAAACATTATATAAAATTTACGTCTTAGTACATAAATTTTATGTTACGCAATTAAGGTTTAAGGTAAATTGTTAAGTAAATAATGACAATAATAACGTGAATTATATTTTTACGGTAAATTAAAACATGTAAATTGGTTTAAATTATAACAACGTTACACAATTTACATTAAAATACGTTAATTTTAATACTTTTTTTACATATAAATAGTAATGTAAATAATTCTGTAGCGTTAAAAAACGTATTATAGTTTCCGTCAATTTTACGTAAATTGTTAACCTTATATTATTTGTATCTTACTACATATTATGCAATCCACGTACGTAGTGTCCGTGTTAGTTCACGTCAATGTTATAGCTTATTTTGAACAAACTATGGATCACTGGACTATAAGGTAAGTAACCAAATATGCAAATTATCTTCAATCAATTTTTTAGTCTTAATATTTATTTGTATATTCAGGTCGTATTATGTACAGTTTTTGTTAGATACGTTCATATACATTACCTCTCATATTTTGTTATTAAATGCAATGTAAAATAATTTCGTCAGCCGCAAAAGTAAACACATAACATAAAATTTACGTCTCAATACATCAATTTTATGTTACGATATTAAGGTAAATAATTAAGTAAATAATGACTAATAATTATTTAAATTATATTTTTACGGTAAGATATATGCAAATTGGTTTAAGTTATAAAAACGTAACAAAATTTACATTAAAATACGTTAATTTTAATACGTTTCTTTTACATATAAATAGTAATGTATATAATACTTAAATTCAATAGCGTTAAAATAACGTATTATAATTGCGTACATTTTACGTAAATTATTTACCATATTGTTTGCATTTTACTACATTTTATGTAATTCGTGTACGTAGTGTCCGTGTTGTTTACTTTCATATAAATAGTAATGTAAATATTACGTATATTCTGTAGCATTAAAAAAAACGTAGTTCATAGTTTGCTTACATTTTACGTAAATTATTAACCAACTTAGTAAATATTATGAAATCCGTGTACTAGTGTCCGTGTTTATTTACATATAAATAGTAATGTAAATAGTACGTATATTCTGTAGCATTAAAAAAAACGTATTATAGTTTGCGTACGTTTTACGTAAATTATTAACCATATCATTTGCAACTTAGTACATATTATGCAATTCGTGTACGTAGTGTCCGTGTTATTAGTTCAAGTCAATGTCAATGCTTACTTTGAATAAACTATGAATCACTGAACAGTAAGTAACCAGATGCGTTAATTATTATCAATTAATTTTTTAGTTTTATTGTATATTTGTATATTGAGGTTGTGTCATGTACAATTTTTGTTAGATACGTTCATATACATTATCTCTCATATTTTGTTATTAAATACAATGTGAAGTATCTTTATAATAATGTTTAATGATGCTACTGTCACAGGTTTGTAGTATTTATATATATAATTGATTTTTTATTTCTATTTTTTGTTACTGATAGCATTGCCGCCGTGTGGATGACAAACATTCTCAATTGTGATTTGTGGCAACATTTTGTTATTTAAAATATATTTAGTTTTACTTTGCCTGTTTTTGTTGTCATTCATAATACATTAATCGTTTAATTAATGCACGTTGCACGGTATGTACTATTACAAAATTTAAAATAATAATATTAATATAAATAATTGTTTAAATGCTTAAGTGGCAACATGATGTAACCGAAATATTTGTTAAATTTAAGAAATATCAATTACATCATGTTGCGCCTTAAATTTACTATTTTATGATAAATTTTCAAATAAGTAAATAATTAATCAACAGATTTGCGTAAATAATTAATGAAAAATTTGCATGTTTTTTAAAAGCAAATTTTACGTAAAATTTACATTTTGAACGTAATTATAATGAACTGTATTTTCGCAAGTTTTCTTATAGTATTTTATGTTTTATTGGCGGACATTTTAAATAAATAAATAAATTAAATAAAACTTTTTATGGAATGTTTAATTATTTATAGTTTTTGTACGTAAATAAAACGTAAGTGTTATGTTGGGGGGTGTTGTTAAAAACATGAATGAAATATTCGCAGAAGAAAAATTTTGTTACTGGTTCATTGCATTAAGAAAAAATCTGTTTTTTAAGCAAGTTTTTATTAACCCATATGTTACTGATTTAATTTAAAAACAATCAAAATTCTTCTTTTAAATGATTTATTATACTTTATTTTGAAGATATATACTTATAATTTTTGTTTTCTATCATTTTATTTTGAAATATTTTGAATAAATGCCGCTCCTTTTATAAGACCACTAGTAAAATAATGTAAAATTAAGTTAATTTTATTAGATTCTTAAGTTTATTAAAGATTATATCATACAAATGGAGATACAAATAACTGTTTTATTAAAAAAAACAGTCTGGTTGAAGTTAAACAACTAGAAAATGATTCAACACCTCATCACAACACGTTCCAATAACAAAACTCGTAGTTTCATCTGGTTGAATTTAGCTATACTAAATTTTACAGTCCTATTAAAAGGATTCTAGTAATATTTGGGTTAAAGTCATTAACAAATTTTTAGACTGAACCAATTTATAATTTTGTTTCTTTATTAAAGCAAAAGATCTTTG
>JARJEC010155302.1:0-14153 GCA_030264575.1 Tachinus sp. AB-2021 | reverse complement strand
TTTTTTTTCTTTCTAACATAGTGTTTTGCATTGATATGTATTTTGTTGTAGTTGGCATTTTTTAATGCACTAAACCTTTCTTTCAAATATGCTGCTATAAATTCTACGGTCTAAAGAGCCTTTAGCTTTTGAGGTTTCCTATTTATTTTAGTGTTGATTTTATAGCTTGTCATCTTTTTGGCTCGCTCTAGTTTATGATTTATTAGTACTGTAATTCCTACTAGACGATAATCGCATCCCGCGATAAATCAATGTGCAATGTTTTTTCTTTATAGCCAAATTCATGCAATCCTACTTACTTCTTAGTATTGTCTTTCCTGACTTTTACATTACTATCACATGCTATGTTGTATTTTTACATTAGACATTTAGTTCTATTGAACTAATCCAAATCTGTATCTATGTAATTATTGTAGGTGCGTATACCTGTAAACTAAATATGTTTTTTGTAAAAGTGAATGTTAGAAATTACGTAAACAATGATTTTCTTCTTATTTTTACCATTTACGTTTTTCTTCATAAAAATGACACATTTTGTGTTTTTGTTGCCTATAGAAAGTTATAGGTTTAAAGTTTGAGAAAGCTATATGTTTTAAGTTTTTTCTTAAAAATGTAAGACATTTACTGTAGCACAAATACAATGTTAAATGACTGAAAACGGACAAAGTCAAAATTGAGTTTAGATTATAAACAAAATGATTTTATTAATGTTGTTTCTTTATTATTTATTTTAGTTTTTTTTTGTATGTGTAATATTTTAAATTATGTTTCAGACATATAAAAATAATATAAACTTATAGTTGGTTAAATCTTCATTTATTAAGCTTTTGTCCCCTTTTTATAAACTGATATCTACACGCCTATGATAAGATTCGAAACGAAGTTGGCTTCCTATCAACTTCGTGCCATTATTAAATCTGTCAATGTTGACAGAAAGCGTTGTTAATTAATCTCTATATTTGATTTACATTTTATAGTACTTATAATTTATATATTTCAATAATTAGTTAAGTTAATTAATAATAGTGTAGTGCACAATAATCGCGATGGATTTTGCGAGGTTAGTTTTCTTGGTTATGATGCTACTTTTGCTCTAATTTAATAATTTTCAGCATCCTCCCTGCTCCCACGCAAAATGTATGGGATAGGGATGATGATAGGAGACAGAGGGCTTTGGAAAGGCCAAGCTTGGCTCTCGTTGTGGCCCATCCAATTGCACCTCCGTATGGACAAAGGCGTGGATGGATACCCAGACAACCTACGGATTATGGAGGTAATAATTAATTATTTCATACTACTATAATAAACCAATTAAATTTTAGATGGTGGTGCATTTCCGGAAATACATGTAGCACAATACCCTTTAGATATGGGTCAGAAAGGCAAAGAATCAACATCGAACGCATTAGCAGTGCAATTAGATTCTGAAGGGAAGGTTAAATACGATGTAATAGCACGGCAGGGACATTCCAAAGATAAAATTGTTTATTCCAAATTATCCGACTTGCTTCCAGTTGAAGTTATGGATGAAAACGATCCTAGTTTAGAGAAACCTAATCAGGAGGAAGTTGAAGATGTTACTGAGAAAACGAGACAAGCTTTGCAGAGAATTACTAATTCTAAAATTGCAGCTGCTATGCCTGTTCGATGTGCTGAGAGACAGGTAAACAAAATTTTAGTATTTATATTTTGTATCCTATAAACATTTTATGTTGTATTATTAAGTTAATGTTTAAATAACGTGCAGGGACCTGCTGAATTTATAAGATACACTCCTTCACAACAAGGAGCTGCGTTTAATTCAGGCGCTAAACAACGAGTTATCCGATTAGTAGAAGCACAGGTTGATCCGATGGAACCTCCAAGATTTAAAATAAATAAAAAGATTCCACGTGGACCTCCTTCTCCACCGGCTCCGGTTTTGCACAGCCCTACACGCCGGGTAACCGTTAAGGAACAAAAAGAATGGAAAATACCTCCGTGCATTTCTAACTGGAAAAACGCTAAAGGTTACACGGTGCCATTAGATAAACGTTTGGCTGCCGATGGTAGAGGTTTGCAGCAGTTACACATCAATGAAAATTTTGCTAAATTAGCTGAAGCATTATACATTGCCGATCGTAAGGCTCGTGAAGCTGTTGAAACCAGAGCACAATTGGAACGTAAATTAGCTCAGAAAGAAAAGGAACAAAAGGAAGAACATCTCCGAGCTTTGGCTCAAAAAGCTCGTGATGAGCGTGCCGGTATTAAAACCCATTCCTCTGCCGATATTGGTAATAGTAACGATGATGAGAAAGAGCGTGATGCGTTAAGAGCCGATCGACATAAGGAGCGTGCTAGGGAACGGAATTTGGCTAGGGCCGCACCTGATAAAAGATCAAAATTGCAGAGGGAACGTGAGAGAGATATCTCTGAACAAATTGCACTTGGAATGCCTGCTAGAGGGCAATCATCTAATGAGACTCAATTTGATCAAAGGTTGTTTGGGCAGGCTCAAGGATTGGGACATGGTTATGGCGACGATGAGGGTTATAATGTTTACGATAAGCCTTGGAGGGATGGTGGATCTATGGCTAATCATCTTTATAGGCCTAGCAAGAATGTCGATAAGGATGTTTATGGTGAAGATTTGGAAAAAATTGTTAAAACCAATCGGTATGTATTATTTATAAATTGTTATGGCTTTATTAAATTATTATTGGCAAAATTATATTTTCAAATGATTTTGATACTATCTAGAGGGAAAGTGTGAAATTGCAGATGTTTTATATGAAAATAAATAAAAAACTACATACAACTAATTTTCTTAAACATTTTGGGTATTTTTTCTACAGTGCTTGTTGCATGTGACCACGAAACTTTTTTTTTTTTAATAAGAATTTTGCAAAGTATAACATAATCTACAAATTTTTATTAATAGTGTCATTCACACGGACACTACATCAAATCTTTTAAATTGATTTGCCAAAAAATATTAAGTAACTGACGTTACAAACATGCCGTTTTGGGACATTGCGCCAGTATGCCAGGTCATTGAAAGGGTTTTGATTGATTAGATGCAGATGTGTTGTAAGTTTTTTATGCTCCAAAATTGTTGGAAAAAGTGTTCGTGTAAATGGTCCTCATTTGTGCTAGCTAACTTTTTTTTTTAATTTTCTTTTTAGATTTGTTCCCGATAAAGAATTTAGCGGAACTGATCGCAGTGCGGGGCGTTCAGGTCCCGTACAATTTGAAAAAGAAGAAGATCCGTTTGGTTTAGATCAGTTCTTGAGTCAAGCTAAACGTGCGAGTAAAAGAAAAGAACCCGAACGGAGGGACGATCGTGACAAAAGGAAACGTAGAGATTAAATCCGATAAGGTTTCATCATACTTTCTCTATTTTTATAAAAGATTAATTTTCTTGAATCGTAAAATTGATTGTAATGTTTTGTTTTTGTGCAAAAAAAGATTTTCATATTTTATTTTGTAACGATACAAAAAAATTGATTATCATTTACTAATATGTAATAAAACTTAGCCGACAATTTATTTATATTTTTTGAATGATTATCTTGTAGGGTTCCCATTGGAAAATTGCACTCACCTGCATATGTAGAGAAATTTTTTTAAGATGTCCACCTCACATTCAAGACTTTTATCATAATGAAGGTCACACACGTGTGTTTTGGGTCAGTGTGGACCTACCCATTTATACACTTGTATGTCAAAGGTGCTGAAAATTTTAAGGTAAGTTGTTAAAGCAAATGAAGCTCATTTGAAGTGAAACCTTTCCAACTAGTAAATAATATCAACGAAATTATTGAATTCACTCTTTATTAACTTTGGTCATGCAACACAAATATTTACGAATTCTGCTTGATCAGTTGTCTAGTTATGTTCATAATTAGATTTAATGAATTTATAAATTTAATTCTTATTAATTTCAATATTTTAAAGTGAAACTTTTATAGCCAGATAATGAGCTCATAAAAATTAAACAATTATGAAGTGAAACGCTTTGGTGAATTGTATACAGGCAGTGAGTGAGTGCGAATGAGTTAAACTCAAAGAAAGATAGAAATACTATTATACATACTTAGACAATGCGTTTCTTACAAAAATTTCCGATTTTATACAGGATTGTTCATATAATAGTCATATTTTATAGAGGATTCTTCAAAATAATGGATACATTTTTATATTTTATAAAGAGTTATTCAAAGTAATAGAGTAATATTTAATGAATTATGCAAAAGCAGCTGTATTTTTAAACAGTTTCCAACTTTAAAAAGGATTATACGTTTTATGTAAAAGGTGTCTTATAAAAGTTTGAGATTATGTAATATATTTTTGCACCCCACTAGTGAAATTAGTTTGGTGCATAAATAAAGTTGTCTATCATTTAAGCACTATTGAATATTCATCGTTATATTATGAAGCAGTTCCGCTATATTTTCACAATACATACATCTTTATACCCTGGCATTGTTTGCCTGACAGTTAAAAATGGATATTGTTGCATGCACAATTTTAAGAAGGCGGCAAAAATGAATTGAAATGATTACATAATCCCAAATATTTAGATAGGATTGTTTAAAATAATGGACATATTTAGACATTTGATGAATTTCTTGCAAAAATAAGCAACATTTAGATATTTTATTATTTTTTTGCAAAAAATAATACAGATATTTATATAATTATGCTTGCGAAATATTTCAGATTTTATATATTTTAAAGGGTTGTGTGAAATAATGAACATATTTAGGTATTTAATACAGGGTTGTTCAAAATAATAGACATAGTTAGATATTTGATGAATTTCTTGAAATATCCTATAGGGGAAGAAATTCAGTTTCACTTCAATAGTGTGCTTATAGATAGAGAGCTACACAATGATTTTTTTTTGTTTGAACCTGAGACGAAGTCAAATAATATAAATTTATAACAATAATTTATTCATTTTATTAAACATGATGTACATCCAAATCGATAAAACAATAATACTTGCTGTAAGGTGTTAAGTTAGTCTTAATAAAATATTTATCAATAATTAATAAAGTATTGTGCTATAATTATGTCATGTTCATTGAGCAACGGCAGCATTTGCAGCTATACTTGGACTATTAATAATTTCACCAAGACTATCCAGCAACTCCTTTCTATAATCATCGAAATCTCCATCTACTTCATTAATTGTTTGATCTTCAATTACGTATAAAGCACATTCAGTATCCCTAAAAATATTACGATTATTATATATCTAATTTGAATCTCATACCCATTGCGTGTTGAAAATTACGATTATTATAAATAAATAAATGCATTATAAATACCTAATAAGTCGTTCATCGTGAGAAACAATAATAACACCACCATGATATTCATTAATTGCATCAGCTAAAGCATCGATAGATTCAATATCTAAGTTATTGGTAGGTTCATCCTGTAATTAAAATAATTAGAATCATATATTGAACATTTGCATTGTTTATATACCAAAATAATAACATCGGGTGCATTCAAACACAATTCCGCTAAAGCAACCCTTGCTTTCTGACCACCAGACAAATCTTTCATTTTAATTGTATGTGCATGGCTCGACAATCCGAATGTTCCCAATTGTTTCCTGGCCTTTTCATATGGTAAATCAAATAATCTCATTAAATATTCAGATGGGGTTTCTTCAGCTGTTAAATGTTCTCCGGAATGTTGATCGAATCTTCCAATGCGCTATTTAAGAAATGAAATCATCATTTATAAAGTAATTTCTTATTTTACATTGATTTAATATGTTCAGTGCCCATTAAACGCGTATGTGTAATTTGCGAAATGGGATCAAATTGTCATATGACATTCGTGTCGTAACCTTTATTGTAGGAAAGAGGGATTTGTATGGTCGGAGTCATAAATGTGATTGGTGAATTTTATACTTATGAAAAGACTTACTAATCTGTGATTCTTTTTCTGTTCACCTTGTTGCGGTTGTATATCTGCTGTTAATAACTTAAGGAAAGTTGATTTGCCTACACCGTTTGGACCTACAATGGCTACTCTACTGCTTAGATCTATACCAAAATCGGCGTTGATGAATAAAGGTTTTTGTCCATCATACGCAAATGTAACATCTGTAAACAATACATTTTTAGTTTTAATTGATATGCGAGAAGTTACGCTATATTACTGTGTAATCCAAGAATTGGCGGTTGCAAAGGCGGTGGTTCTGGGAAGGAAAATTTGACAATGTATTCTCGTGGTCTTTGCAATAATTCTGTGGCCGTTGTTTCTTCTTCCTGTTTTTGAATTTTGCTCCTATTTTTCTCCTGCTTACGAGTAAGGGCCTCTTTCTGTTTTTTTTCCTGTTGAGATAAGAAGAGTTAAGAACACGTATAAATTTGTTAGTTCATTTTGAAAATAATAAATGTGCAGCCCTGTATGCATCGAAACTGAATATTTTTATCTAACAAATTTGATTTTTTAATGACATTATTCAAGTATCAAATATTGAATCCCGACACAATTAACATTTTTGCTTACCGCTGCTTTTTTGGAAGAACCGTGAGCTTTCAAGTCCCTAATCCTCTTCTCCTGCTTCTCGTACTCCTTAATCATTTCCTTTCGTTTCTGCACATACATTTTCTTAAACATTGAATAATTACCTTTATAATAATGCAATTTCTGTTGATCTAAATGGATAATCTCATTACAAACATTATCTAAGAAAGATTGATCGTGCGAAACTATAAGCAAGGTTTTCTTCCACGTCTGCAAATAGCTAGAATAAAAAATTATCATAATGATATTAATACACCGAAAATTACATACTTATCAAGCCAAATTACAGCATTTAAATCTAAATGATTAGTGGGTTCATCAAGCAATAACAATGTTGGTTCTATATATAAAGCTCGAGCCAACGATACTCTCATACGCCATCCACCGGAAAAGTTTTTCGTTGCTCGGTTCTGAAAAGTAATAATAATTAGCTACTGAATAATATGATTATCAAATTTGTACAACTTCCGCTAATGTAGGTTTTTTTACAATCTAACCTGCATAGATTTTGTAAATCCTAAACCAGCTAAAATTCTTCGAGCCCTTGGTTCTGCCGAATCAGCACCAATAGCTTTCAATTCCTCATAGACTTCATTCAACCGTTCCTGAGCATCCATTTTACCCTTAGCTAAAGCATCTTCAAGTTTTTTGCACTCATCTAGCAATGTAGTACGCTTAACATCGGCCTTCAGTACGGATTCAACAGCTGAGTAATCGTCGGCTACAACTTCCTGCTCGCAATACAATATATCTATATTAGGCGGAATAGCAAATGCGCGTGATTGTATATGACGAAGCAACGTCGTTTTGCCATGTCTAAAATAGGTAAAATTAATATATAATTAATACATAATAAATACATTGTTTTGCGTATATTGGTTTATAGGTTAGATTAAAGTTGACAAGTTTTGTCCAAAAATATTGGGAAAACTGCAAAATATAAAAATTTAACAAAAATTTTAATTTCGTGAGCAAGTGTGTCATTCAAATGGGAAAAATTATTTTAAAGTTTTGGACGAGTTTTATTAATACAATTATGTTTGTTAATCGTAAATCAAATCTTTAAATCAAATCAATATATATGTAATTTTAAAACAACTTTCTTACCCGTTAGGACCAACTAGACCATAATGCCGGCCATTTGCTATTAATAAATTAGCATTAACAAATAAATCATTGCCTTTAGCAGAAATTGTAAAATTTTCAACTTTAATATCAACGGCATTTTCTAAAGCAGCCATTTGCCCAGCGGATTTTTGACTTTGTGAAACGGTAAAATTGCTATCTAATTCGGAATGTCCCTGCCCCCCTTTTTTCAATAAGGTCTCCATCTGCTTTTCATATTCCTGCATTTTCTTCAACTTCTTTTTCTCTTTATGCGTCAACTTTTTTTCCTCTAATTTCATTTCTGATATTTTATCGGAAATATCATCAGTATCTTCATCTTTTTCAATTGAACTTTCTTTTTTAACTTCTGGTTTTATAACTTCTTTAATTTCGATTGCTTTCACTTCTTCTACGGGGAGTTCATCTTTATTTTTCTTATTGCTTTTCATTACTGGCGTAACTTCTTCTTCAGATTTAGGGAAATCCTCATCTTCTTCAGTTTCAATTTTTGCGGTTTTCTTGTTTTTCTTATTACTTTTCTTTACGGGCTTGACTTCTTCTTCAGATTGCGGCAATTCTTCGCTAATATCCATATCTTCTTCAATCTCCACTTTAGCGGCCTTCTTATTTTTCTTGTTACTCCTTTTTACCGGCTTCAATTCATCATCGGATTCGGCTTTAATTTCGATTTTATCGTCATCATCGTCTGTCCAATCGCCTTTCTTATCTTTCTTTTTGCTTAATTTTGCTTTCTTTTTCTCCGCTTTCGGTTTTGAAATTTCTACAGATGTTTCATCATTCGATGCATCATTCTCTCCATCGGATTCAATTTCAATTCTCTTTTTATTTTTACCTGTACAATTCAAACAATTGCTTAATCCAAATAAAAATTTGAGATTTTCTTGTAATAAATTATTATATTTTAATAATTCAATTTCAAAAACAACATAAGTCAAAATAGTTCATTTTCAAGTAGCAAAACATGAAAAACTGTTTGTTTTGTATAAAATGTACCTTTTTAAAATTAATAGTGTCTAAATAAACCTACCCCGTAGATGCGGTTCATAATAATTTACAAAAAGTTGAACGAACTTAATAAATTAATTTACTTATGTAAGTCTACAGAGGTACTTAAAGTCCGATTCTGTTTCATTACTAATTAAATTTAATAGTTAAATAATTGTTGAAATTCTTTCAAAAAAATTGTATTTTTTAAGAAATTTTTATTTAAACTAATAATAAGTAACACAACTTTTGTCTAAATATATGCAACAATATGTTATAAAAAATGTCTCAGAAATTAATTCTGCAAAGCATTAACATTTTATAGTGCTGCAATAATATAGGTCACTGAAACATATTGCATTCACTTACCTTTCTTTTGGTTCTTCTTTGTAATCTGAGCGACATCATCTTCGGAAATATCATTCAATTTGATGTCGCCTTTATCATCATCGCTCCAATCATCATCTTTCTTTTTGCCTTTACCTTTCTTGGCAACTTTTCCCTTTGCTGATTTTGAGGTTAGGTCCGGCTTCTCAATATCAATAGTGGGTACTTTTGGTGGTTCATCCCAATCGTCATCCATGTTCTTCTTTTTATTTCCCTTCTTTTTCGACATGCTTATTAATTATTACCTAACTATGTGTAAAAATGTTTATTAAAAATTGTAACAAAACGTGTGAGATCACGAAACGGGTTTGCCAAATTTGGAAACAGCTGTCAAAGTCATCATAGGTTAGGTTCTCTATGGATTGGGTATTATAGATAAAAGAATTCGTAGTGCCGCAGATTCTGTAGAATGGATTTTCAGGTGAAGTTAGCAGTTAAATAATTTGGGAGGAGACTCAGTGCCGTACCAAATTTTTAACCAGGTGGCACGCGCGGTTAAAAAAATCACGGTAACGCGCGGTATATCTGTTGATACATTATTAAATTTTACACAAAATGTCACACAAAAGAGACTATAAATAATCATATATAAAACATTATTTAATAGAAAATATTTATTTTTAACTAAAACTTTTTAACATTCACTTATTTAAACTAAAACAAACCAATGATATACGAAATTTAAAGAACAAGAGGATTTTACATAAATAAACAGTATAAAATGCAAAAATTATCGTATGTTGTGCGTTCGATAATAATTTACGATCGTATATTTTACATTAGTCATTTTTTATTGTGCGACAATAGTTATTGTACTGCACTACGGATACACAAGCCAATAGTGTCGTTTTTTATGCATCTATCTTACCTATATCTCTACTTCCCTCTCCTCTTGAACAGTGTTATTCTAGGACTTACATCTTGCTACAATAGTTTTACTTCAAAAATGTGTGTGCTTGGAACACACACAGTAGAAGTAAAACCTTTAATTTTATTATAATATTTCATAATTATACTGAAAATAAAATATCCTCTATATGTGTCTTAAAATATTGTCAAAATCTGTAGAAATGATTTGTTTATCTATTTCTATTAATGTTACGCTACTGCTATATACATGAAGTAAGTCTTTTTTTTTGTTGTAGGTAGCTGACTTCACTGGCTCGGGCCCCTATAACTTTTTGATTCATCGAATATTCTGCCAAATGCATATATAGGTTATGGTTCATTAATTTTTATATAAACTTGCTAAAAATGTCCAATTTATTAAAACCATTATCGATTTTAAATATAATTACCAGAAATATTGGTAGAGGGAAAGGAAGGAAAACTTATAAATGGGAAGGAGAAGGTATAAAATATCCCGGTTTTACTTACTATGCAAGGTAACCGATTTTTATTAAATATGAGAATTAACTCAATTAATATTTATTTTTATTAAGAACACCCGAATTCCAAGATCCACCGATTGAACCAGCGAAATTATTCAGAGTACAAAGAATAAAGCCAGTTAAAGGAACGCCATATTGGGAAAGAAATATTTTAAGGGAATTAGGATTACTTGAAAGGGTACGTAAATGTACTTAAATTTATCACAAATATAAATTCGATTAATATAATTTTAGTCAAGTGATGTAGCTATCGTTAAAAATATACCAGAAAATAATTCAAAATTATGGAAAATTAAACATTTAATACAAATCAAACCAATTACATTTCCACATGGTTTTCCCGAAGATATAAATGGAACTTATTTGAAAGAAAATGGCGAATTGATTGTAGCTAAAAAAATTGAATGTGAAGTCAGATTACAAGCAACGGAAGAATTCCAAAAAAATCCAAAGAAAATGGATGGAGACACATTGAGACGAGATTCTCGCCTCAAATGGTTAAGCGGGTATTGAATATGAAATAAGCTAATAGTTTTGTTAAAATAAAGAAATTTAAATCTAACTGTATCAAAACAATCCCACTAAAAAAATGAAACTAAATTAAATAACGAAATAATTTATTCAAATTAAATTAACAAAATTTACTGCCGCAACATTAAATTTTCATTATAGAACCAAATGCAGTGCTTAAAATGGTTATCAACATTGCCTTCCAAAATGCTTAATATGTCCTTTTCAAAAGGATTGTTTATATCTACAGTACAATCATTATAAACACCAACAATTGTGTCGAATAAATGTTTTATTTTGTCAATACAATTTGCATCAAATTGACTGAAATACACAATTCCGTTCTTAAAAAAATATACAGTTTTATACATAGATGAGATTAGATACAACAAACTAACTAAGAAATTACTTAATAATGGAATATTTACCAATATAATATCTTTATTATTGAAATTTGAATGGATTTTATTAAATAATTCCTTTTGAAATTTGCTATTGTTAATATAATTAAAATCTGATGAAGTATAAATGTTGCAATTTAATTGCTCTTTGGTTAAACTAAATAAAGTACGATTATCGTGTAATTTAATAATACTTATGGGATTAATACTATTTAACATTTTATCATTGCAATATTGAGAGTACAAAATTTTCGATATTGATTTTCCTGTTTTTATAGAGACTTTCATATCAGATCTATTTTTATTGTAATATCGTAAATAAGATTCATTTTGAGTCGATTTATACATCGTATTGCATGTATTTATATTATTGCAAGGTACTAAATGATTCATAAAATCGATTGAATCTATAAAATATACTTTCAAAAAATGGTCGTTGATTTGAGCATGGAATGCTTTTAATCTAGCAATTTCATAACCACTATTTCCCATTTTAGTAAAATTTCTTATATTGTCGTTGATTGTTTTTATTTGTTTCTGCATGAAAAACTCTGCGCTTTCATGTATTTGTGTTAAAAAACTTTCATTCAAATCCGTTAAATTGAACATGGAATTATTGGACGGAGATTCGTATTTGTCGATTAATTCCGGCCATATTTTCGAAATTGAATCGAGGCCTTTAAATTTTTTGCATATTACGTAGCTTTCTGAATTTCCGCTTTTCGATGTGATTGGTTTGAATATAGCGACGTGTTTGAATGTGCAGTTTAATAAATATAGTTGGCATATCGTCGATTCTTCAAACGATGTAAATATTTTCAGGATGAATGTGCCCTCTGAAAAATTATATTTATAATATTTTTGTTATATTATTATATTTTCGAATTTATTCGTTACCTTCTTTTAGTACCGACAAGGCTGTGATTAATTCACAGTAGTGTAATGGTGACACGTTTCGTTCTTGATCACCAGGATCGTCCATACAATTTACACTTCCATCTGCTGTTACAAGTGATGCCTGTAAACAATATTTTTATTAGATGCATTTTTAAGCAATTCTACTACATCGGATGAAGGCCTAATACCGCATCTACACATAACATGAGTAAGCGAGACTGGGATGGACTGGACACTCTTGCTCCAGTTCAGTTCACACAAGTTCCAGGAATAAAAAGTGTATTTAAATTTGGAAAACTGCCTTATTAGCTTCTAATCTCCCAATGTAGATCACTGAATTATATCTGGAATGATATCGTAAGAGGTGCTGGTGAAAAAATAACGAGTTTTTGAATGTAAGAAGGTCTTGCCTGGGATACGATGCGATGTATCCACTTCTCGTACGTAGCAATACTATTTTTGTGCCCTACATTAGATTTAATTAGTAAGACGTGGATACTAATACATCGTATACGCACGCTCTTTCTAATACACCGGACCATTGGAAAGTAGGGAGAGCTTGTTCTATACTATTCAGTGCTGTACACAGTCCTTTTTTTCTCCACAAGTGGTCTGGAATGTTTCGCACGAAGCACTACATAGACGATACATTTCAGACCTGTATAAACGCCTATCAAGCGTTTCATGAGTTCTCAGGTAGCATATAATGAAATTGCACACGCATACCATAAAAGGCAATGTTCTTTATGGCATGTTTGCTGATAACGGAAGCGATGAGAACGACATGCATTGCAGCTATGGTAATACTACCACTACTTTGCCTCGCCAAAGTGTACAGATTAACTAACACGTTTCTAATCTTGGGATTTAAAGACCGAGTATAACAAACATGTTGGAAACATGAGGAAAAACTGTAATGATGAGTCAGATTTCATAAAAGGTTACCGAATTCAAAGATACTTTGATGTAGTAATATCGTCGCGAGAAGTTTTAAAACAAAAATAGCCGTGCATATTGCAGTCAAAGATCTGGTACCCAGATGGGGCCAAAACACAAAGTAGCACCAGAGTAGGAATATATGAAGGCAGACCGGGGAAAGCAGATGACACTATCAATAGGCAAATATAACTATGTGGTCGAGTGGTGCGCCAGGTAGATGATAAGACTTAATAAAATCCGAATTGGTCTTGGATTGCCCTAGACAGTTTGGAGGCAAAAAGTGAAGAACGGAACATTTATTGGACTAGAACCCACTTTCGGGATACCACATGTAACCGGAATGAAAATAATTGGAAATAAACTTGCAAAGGAAAAAGACGCGTGGCCGTCACGTTAGGAATTACAGAAGATTATTGAATAGACAGAACTGCTAAAGGTGTAAGACGTCAGAGTTGAGGGCGTGTTATATACAGATCTCTACAAAGCGGAGTTCTTGGAACTGTCTACAGCAGGTGCAATGTGGAGCTAAGATGATATGGTGGAGGTGGAGAAACACCTCATTGTCATTATCGACAAAGAGGAGAGTCTAAACGGTATGGCAGTTGAGAGCATTCTGGTAAACAATCCCAATATTAAGCTGGGAATTTCATATCCAACGGGACCTACAACGGCCACAATATGAATATAGGTCACGACGGCGGAGAAGGCCAATATGAGAAGTGGTTTTCGTGGGTAGCCTTTTGAATAGGTTGGATAGTCCCATAGTTATATGTGGAATAGACTTTTGTAATCCATTTCCACCTCTCCAGAAAGAAATTTGAGGTTTATCTTACTTTACAATAGGCAAACCCGCACTACTTTACGCGTAACACTAACACCTTTTCGCGCAATTTTATGTTGCTGACGTCATCATATCAATTATCGACGAATATCAGACGTCATACGTAGTATTTAAGCACTTGGGAAACCAACCAGTACACAT
>JARJEC010155276.1:0-10033 GCA_030264575.1 Tachinus sp. AB-2021 | reverse complement strand
CGTTACATTAAGGTCAACATCCAATGTTTGTACAAGGTAGTTGGCGCTTCCCTTCCCTTTTCCTGCAAGGGTATTTCCTGTAAACGCAAGGTTGTTTGTTGTTGCTTTGCCTTTATCTAACGTTAGGTCGGCTGTAATACTTTCAAAAATAGTTTTTTCAGGTAGATCAAGCAATATTTTTATTTCTTCGGGAAGATTTTGAGTAAGGTTTATCACCATTTGCTGTATGGAAAATGTTCCTTTACCTTTAAGAGATTGTAAGAGCTCTTCTTTTTTTATGCCACGAGCTGTTAATAAAGTGGCTACAGTCACATTGCCTGTGATGGTATGAGCTTTTTTATAAGGGATTAAAAAGACCTCTAAAGGAATATTTTCACCTTTTATATCTGCCTGCCATTCTGGAAAATCTGTCTTTGCTTGTAGGGTAATGGTTGCTGCAAGGGGGGCATCATTCACCGTGCAAATGGGGGTGAGCTTAGCGGTATCACCAGAGATACGTAACGGCGCAGATAAATTTTTAACAATGGTTTTGCCCCAAACCACATGCGTGGCTGTTAGGGTAAAATCAGCCTGCATGTTTTGCAATGCTTTGGTAAACGGTTGTTTTTCGGGGTCTTTATTTTGCGCTTTTTGTTGTGATAACAGCTGTTTTGTAAGATCTGTCTGTTCTTTCGTTTCTGGTGTAACTTGTGCTAGTGGAATACGAAACGCTTGTATGAGGGTATCAATATTTAACGTGTTAATGTGCATTTTACCTTGAATAGCTGTTTGTACATTTTCAGGTAAAGTTTTATTGGGTGCTATTTGTGCATTAAGGTGCCCTGTGAAGGGAAAATCAGCGATTTTTCCATTGAGTTTATGGGCGCTAAAAGTACGTTCTGCCAAATCTATTTCGGCAGTTAAACTTGCTTCAATAGCAAGTCCAGGGCTTGCATTGCCAGAGGTGGTCCCTTTGCCTGCTTGGCTTGCAAGAGTTTCAACATCAATAATAAAGGTTGTTTGGCCCTTAGGAGTAACGGTGCCTTGCACTTGCATTTCAACCCCATACCCACTCTTTTTTTCTTCAAAATATCCAGCTACGTGTAATGTAGTTGTTGCACCACGCATGAAATTTTTAAGAGAAACAGTATCAAGAGTTGCATAATAGTGCTTGTGGTTTGCATTGTTTGTGTAAGTAATTTCAATATTTTTACCTTCAGCAAACTCTACCGTATTTAAGGCTAATTTTTTTTTGGGTTCTGGTGTTGGTTTTTTTGCCTGGTGCTCTAGTGCAGCCACTTGCTCACTGCTTTTTTTACCCTTTTCTTGCTTTTTATGGGGGAGCCAGTTTTGCTCATGCGTTGACGTTTGCACAAGCTTTATTCTTACTCCATCTAGGCGAAGGTTAGATATGACAACCTGTTTTTTAAGTAAGGGCCATAGTTTAAGCTGTAGGGATAATTCGTTTATTTGTAGCAAAGGTTCTGGCCCAAACAAATGGGCATCATCAGTGGCGCGTATGCTCCCTGTTGTAATAGCAAGGGTTGGGAAAATGGTTACCTTGAATTGCCCATCAAAAATAACGGGGTACCCAATTTTTTGCTCAATGAAAGCGCTTATTTCGTCTTTATAAAGCTCAGGATTAATAGTTTTTACAATGAGGGCAAGAGTTATAATGGCCGTTAGGCTTAAGGCAACAACAACAAGAATGCAGCGAAAAATGATACGTTTTACAGGCATGGTCTGTACTGATACTCCAATGATTATTCAATTTTACCTAAAAAGCGAAGAAGACCATCAAGAATAGTATAGGGGTGGGGTGGGCAACCAGGAATAAATAAATCTACATGTACATGCGGGCTAACCCCTTTACCGTTTCCTTCAAGGTCTTTAAAAAGTCCCCCTGAAATAGCGCAAACCCCAACAGCAATAACTACTTTTGGTGTGGGTATAACAGCGTAACATTTTTGCATGGCAAGTTGCATGTTGCGCGGTACTGGGCCTGTTACAAGCATGGCGTCAGCATGGCGGGGTGAGGCAACATAATCAATACCAAATCGGGGCAAATCAAAAACAATGGTTCCAAGCACGTTGCAGTCTGCTTCACAAGCATTGCACCCAGCGGCTGAAACTTCACGAATTCTAAAAGAACGCTTAAAATAAGGGAGAATATCTTGTGCCATAGGGGTTACCTGAAAGGGAAGAACGGTATCAGGGGCATTCCAACTAGGGCGTACCATAAGCCCTTCACGAGAGGTTGAGGCAAGGCGATACTCGCGAGTAAACGTTATGGATTTTTTAGGGCAAATTTTGGCGCACATACCGCAAAAAGTACAAAGGCCAACGTCAAGGGTAAGTGCATTGTTGGTAAGGGTAATGGCTCCTGTGGGGCAAACATCACAACAGGCTGTGCAATTTTGATTTGAAAGAGTTACGCAAGATTCAGCATTAATATGGGGCATACCACGAAAGCGCGCGGGTAAAACAGCACTCCCTTTGGGGTAAGGGACTGTACGGTATTTTTGGCGAAAGCGTTCAATTAAGGGGAAAAGCATTCTTACGTCTTCCTTAAAATTTATTACTGGTCGTGCCCACAGTAAGAAAGGTTAAAACTTTTATTGCATAAGGGAAAGTCTGAAATTTGCTGTGAACGCATGGCAAGGCTTAACCCCATCCAGTTATGAAACGAAGGGTCAATTACTTTATAACGGCACAGGTTACCATGGGTATTTGTTAGGGCTACGTGGCAAATTTCTCCGCGCCATCCTTCAACCAAAGAAACAGCAAGTGAAAGGGGGGCAAGGGTTGGGCTTGCAGGGGTACCCTTAGAATCAAGCGGATAACTGGTAACTTCTCCATCAGAGAGACTTTTAAGAAGCCGTTGAATGAAAGTGACAGATTCTGCAATTTCTTTTTTGCGTACCAAAGCGCGAGCATATGCATCGCCCGTAGGGCAGGTGTGCAGGGTAAAATCATGCCTGCGTAGTTGGGGTAGGGGGTGAGTTATGCGTACGTCGCGTTCTATCCCACAAGCTCTGGCAGCAGGTCCCACGATACCAAGATACTCTGCCGCCTTTGGGCTTAAGGTGCCACGGCCCATCATTCGTGCAGTTACAGAGCTTGTATTCCACAAGAGTTTTGCAGCTCCTATAGTGTCTTTGGCTGCTATTTCTAAGCGAGTACCAAGTTCTGCGCACAATTCAGGGGTTATATCAAAAAGAGTTCCCCCTGGGGTAAGCAGGTTTCTACCAAAGCGGTTGCCACAAAGTATGGCTGTCATGTTTAAATAGTCACCGCGTAAACGGCCGCAAAAAGAAGCCGTGGGTAAATAACCAATATCGCCAGCAATGGCGCCAAGGTCGCCTGTATGGTTGGCTAAGCGTTCTAGCTCTAAAGAAATAGCGCGTAAAATTTGCCCACGGGGGGCAACGTGCACGTCACTTAAACATTCAATATTACTGCAATATGCCCAAGAATGCCCTATGGTTGTGTCGCCTGATAACGTTTCTATAAGCGGTAGGGTGTGTTTATGGGGGCCTGTATTGCAAGCTTTTTCAATACCTCTGTGATGATAACCTAAAGAAATTTCAAGGTGCATAACCACTTCACCTTGGCACTGAAAGCGAAAATGCCCGCATTCAATAATACCAGCATGAATGGGGCCAACGCCCACTTCATGCACTTCTTCACCATCAAGAGAAAAAAAATCAACGGTACCAATGCTTGGGCCACGGGCATGTTCAAAGCGCACAGGTTTAAGCCAGGGGTGCCCTTGTGGCACAATTCCAAACTGTTCATGCAGTTCACGTTCAAAGAGGTGCAAAGATGGGAGTGTTGGCGTAAAGGCTGGGTAGCTTTTTTCAATAGTTGTTGTAGCAATAGCAAGGGTTGATTCTTTATCGCGACTTAAAACAGCGTAAAGAGTAAAGGTGGCACCAGTTTGAGGAACAGCAAAAAAAGCACTAACGCGTGCCTGAGCATGTACTTCTTGGTGCAACCATGCGTTGAATTGAGAAAAAGAAAGCAGGGGTATCGCTTCAAGAGTAGTGGCGTGACCATTGGTAAGGGTTAAGTGACTGAGCATTCGTCTATTCCTTCCTTAAAAGGGGGCAATCCCTGTTATGCACAGGCTTGCAGCATCAAGTAGATTGCGAAACCAGTGGGGTTGGTAAAGACCAATAACTAAACACCCTACAAGAAGTATAAGAGATGGAAGAAAGGTTGTCAGTTTTTCTTTGCGGGGGAGCATATTCTCTTGTGGTTTGCCATACGCCATATAAAGACAGGTGCTTGCCATACCAATAAAAATAAAACCCAAACAGACAAGGTAAATAAGGGGTATAATACCAAATCCGTTGTGAAGCATACCTCGCAGAATAGTAAATTCACTGGTAAAAAGACCAAAGGGTGGTGAACCTACAAGGGCTAAAAATCCTGCTATCCATAAAGGGCCAGTGCGGGGCAAAACGCGAATACAGCCAGTAACGTGTTGGATGGTTTGGCTTTGAAAAACGGTTAAAATATTGCCAGCAAGCAAAAACATAGCTGCCTTAGTGAAAGAGTGGCATACAAGGTGAATCATACTCCCAGTAGTTGCATAGCCGCTTATACCTATACCAAGAAGCAAAATACCCATATGTTCAACGCTTGAATAAGCAAGCATACGCTTAAAATCTGTTTGCCCTACAATAAAGAGCGTTGCAATAACCATAGAAAAAAGACCGAAAATAATAAAAAGTTCTTGGCTAAAAGCTTGGTACCCCGCAGCAATACTTAATTGGTGAATGCGCAAAATACCAAGAAAAGCACAGTTAAGTAGAGCACCAGAAAGTAAGGCAGAAACAAGAGAAGGGGCTTCGCTATGGGCATCTGGCAGCCATGTATGCATGGGGGCAAGGCCCATCTTAGTACCATAGCCGATGAAAATAAAAATAAATGCGGTTTTAAACCACAGGTTGTTTACCCCGCCTGCGTGTTGGGTCATGGCAGAAATAGTCAACGGAATAACGGTTTCTTGATTGGTTTGCCATGAAACATCAAGTAAAAAATTACCAAGTAAAGCAAGGGCTATACCTACAGAACAAATGATCAGATATTTCCATGTGGCTTCAAGAGAACGCTGATGGCGGTGAAAATATATAAGGGGGGCAGTGGCTAAGGTTGTTGCTTCAATAGCAACCCAAAGCAAACCAAAATGTTGTGAGATAGTAACAAGCACAGCAGAGCCAAAAAAGAAAAGCAAACAACCAGTAAAAACAGCTTCGGGCTGGTTAAAAAATCGAGAGCGTTTACGGTATTCTATGCGTTCATCTTCTGCCTCATGGTGCAAGTAGCCAAAGGCATATACAGAAGTTGCCAAAAAAAGAATGCAGGTAACCGTAAGTATAAGCAGCCCTAGTGCATCAAGGGCTAATATATCTGCATAAGGAGCAGGTGTTTGTACCCAGCACTTAGCCACAAGAAGTATTTCAAGGGTTGCAACCCCAATAAGTAAAAAGCGACGTAAAATATTTGAATAAATGAAAAAAGCAAGAATTCCTGCCATAAAGGGAATGAGAAAAAGAGCAAAAATCATGGCTAATCCCTTAAAGAGGCAATTTGCTCTACGTCAATAGTGTCAAATGCTTTACTTAAATGGTAAATGGCCAATACCATGATGACTATACCTGCAAAAATATCGAGTAAAATTGAAAGTTCCAGCCACATATATCCATGCTGAGCTAAGGGTACACCGAGTAAGTAAATGCCGTTTTCCATAACCAAATAGCCCATAACTTGGGTAAGGGCTTTACGGCGGGTAACAATAATAAGGAGCCCTGCTAAAATTGTGGCAAAGGCTGGGGCAAAAAATGAGAGAAATAACGGGTTAGCTGGTTCAGGCAGTACGGTGGCAAGCCAAAGAGAAAAAGCAAACCCAGCAAGCCCTGCAACAACACATAACCCATGACCCATATACGGTGGAATAGGGGGTGAGGGAGGAAGTGAACTGTGCGCCCGCGCAAGCATATATGGCAATGCAACGGCTTTAATAACTATAAAAACAACAGTTAAACCAATAATGGGCCATGAAAGTTCACCATCAATGGCAAGAGGCATAAAACCGAGAATAATACCTTGTAAGGCAAGGATGCGGATGCATGAGCGTTGGCGCTCAGCTGAGAGCAAAATAATATTAGTTAAAAGCAAAAAACCAAGGCTTGCTTGTAAAAAAGGCGATATGACAGGGATTATATTCATGCCCCCCACCTTAGATTAAGTAAACAAAGCAAACAGGCAAGTACAGAAAATGCACCTGAAAGAGCCAAAAGCTGTGGCACACGCATTAAGCGCAACCTTGCCATGACAGATTCAACAACACCAATGGTTACAATAGTTAGCAAAATACCACCAAGAGTAATGAATAAAGAAAGCCAGTTATTGCTTACTGAGGGTAGCAAAATATTGCTAATAAGAGCGGTAAAAAACCAGAGTTTAAGGGCTGCGCCATATTCAATAAAAGCAAGGTCAACACCACCATGATCAAGAACCATGACTTCGTGTATCATGGTGAGTTCTAGGTGGGTGTTGGGGTCATCTACAGGAATACGGCAGTTTTCAATAAGGGCAATGAGAAAAAAAGCAATAGAGAGGAGCAGAAGGATGGGCCAATCATGTTCCCAGTTTGCTCCAAATACAGGCGAAAGCATGGCAGATAATGAAAAAGAACCAGCAAGCAACCCAAGGGGCATAAGGGCGAGTAAGAATACAGGTTCAGCCATGGCTGAAAAGGTGGCCTCACGGCTTGCCCCCATACCTTCAAAGGCAGAACCCGTATCAAGGGCTGCCAAAATAGTAGCAAAACGACCCATAGCAAAAAGATAAGCTATAAAAAAGCAGTCCCCTGTGAAAGAAAACAAGGCTCTTTCTCCAGCAAGGGGGAGCATAGTTAAGGCCACAAGGGCAACAGCAAGGCCAAGAATTGGGCCTGCTTTAAACACCCAAGAACTACAGGCAGGGTAAACAGCCCCTTTTTTTAAAAGCTTGGCAATATCATAGTATAACTGAAAAAAAGGTTTGCCGTGGCGACCCCCAAATTTTGCTTTAACTCGGTTGATAATACCAGGAATAAGAGGCGCTAATATAAGGGCAAGCAAAAAGTGTATTATAGCCACAACAATGTTATTGTTCAGGGGGGCAAAAGAGTTGATGAAGTCAAAGGTAGCCATAACTAACGTATTTTCCATGCTAAGAGTGTCACAAGGGTTACTAAAATATAGAGGATGTACGTATTAACTCGCCCGTGTTGTAGGCGCTTTGCTGTATGCGCAACGTGGGCAACAATCCTGAATATACGTGTGTATAAAACTGTTACAAGCCAGTCTGAAGATTCTAATACAGCTTTGCCCGTAGTTGGAAAATAGGTGGTTAAATGAATGAAGACAGCTTTTGGGCGTAATAAAAATCTGGTAAAATACATGGCAGGCTGGGCAAAACTACCACTGGTGTATTGGATTTTAGAGGTAGGGGAACTGTACCCGCAATCCCATGTGGGAGAAATAGTCACTTCACGCCCTTTAAGTAACCTTTTACGCCATAAAAAAAGCACGAGTGTTACAAACATAAACCCGCTAAACCCATAAACAACGTACTGCAAAATGGTGAAAATATCGTTGAAAGTTTGTTGCATGTGTGATTGCAATGAGGCGGCAAGTGCAGAAAGAGCATGGAGGCTGGAGCTAAAAGAGTTGTTCTCTAAAACCGCATGGTAAGGGTGTAAAGCCCCCATAAAACGCTCAGCTATAAAAGGAGAGGCGAGGGCAGAGCATACACAAAGCCCAACAAGGGCAATAAGGGTATATTTTTCTAAATGCTGTGGCTCTTGGGCTTGTGCGGGTAAAGGTGAGCGGGGGTTACCTAAAAAAGCTATGGCATAGACCCTAGCAAAACAAAGAAGGCTAAACCCGCTTGCAATGGCAAGAACAAAAAGAGCAGCCCAATAAATAAAACCCGTGGCAGAAGAGGTAATGCTACCACCAAAAGCCAGCCCCACATACATAATAAACTCACCAGCAAAACCATTAAGGGGGGGTAAGGCACAAATGGCAGTTGCCCCTATAAAAAAACAAAAGCTGAGTAGAGGAATACGCTTTTGTAACCCACCTAACTTGTTTAAAATATCTGTTCCTGTTGTACTTTCAAGGCTACCAGCAGCGAGAAATAAAAGAGATTTATAGAGGCTGTGGTTAAAAAGGTGCACTATGGCGCCAAGGGAGCAAAAAATGGCAAGGTTGGGTTTGTCGTTTTGGATAGCAAAAAGAGCAATGCCAAGTATCATGCAAATCAAACCCATATTTTCAATACTGGAGTAGGCAAGGGCGCGCTTGATAGTTTTTTGACTTATGGCAAAAAGGACACCTAAAACAGCAGAAAAAGCACCCACAAAAATGAGGGTATACGCCCACCAAGGGGCGCTGGCGCCTAAAAATTCAAGGGCGCGCATAATCCCATAAATACCACTGGTACTCAAAGCTCCAGACATAATGCCAGCAACATGGGTAGGGGCTGCGGGGTAAGCCTCAGGCACCCATACGTGTACGGGCATCAGCCCTGCTTTTGCACCAAAGCCAATAAGGGCAAGTATAAAAAGAGTTCCTGTACCAGAAATATGCTTAGAATTTTCTAAGAAGGTAGCAAAGTCTAATGCCCCATTATTTTTTGCTGAAAGAAAAATGAAAAATCCGAGCAAAAAGAGGGCGCCAATATGGGCGGCAATAAGATATGCCCATGCGCCAAATTGCGCCTGTTGGTGTTCATTGTTTAAGGTTATTAGAAAAAAAGGAGCGAGCGACATAATCTCCCATGAAAGCATAAAGAGAAAAGCGTCAGCAGCTGTGAAGGTTAAAATAAGCCCAATAACAAGAAAATTATAAAAAAACCAGTGACCCCCCAAATGCTTGTTGGGCTGTAAACGCGGCAAGCTACTTAGGCCGTAGCAGGCACAAAGCGCAGCAATAATCAGGGTAGGTAATAAAAAAAGGGCAGAAAGAGAATCAAGAACAAGAATAACATGCCCAATGGGGAGGGCAAAAGCTGTAGTTGAGTAGGTGAGTATGGTTTTGGGGTTGGATAGTACAAGAAGGATAGGATAAAGGGCAACAATACAGCCTGCTATGGTAGAGCAAGCCCCAAGAGTAGACGCTATGGGTTTACGCCCCGCAAAAAAGGCGGCAATACCCCCTGCCCCAAGTAAGGCGAGTGAGAGAAGCAGAAAAAGCATGTGTTAAGAATCTCCTTAGTACCAATTGCACTTAAACACTATGTTTTCTATCGCAATCTGTTGAGGGTAAAGCCCATCAACCCTTATAATACTTTTGTTGGCAAAGTGTAGCTATTTCGCAAGTCTGCGTCAAGGTAGCAAGAAATAATAAGTTTTCTTTTACTGCATAAGCCAACAGGCAACCTTATGGTCACAATTATTGGCTCCTGCTGAAAAAAAGGGTGGGTGGTCGTGTTGACATTGGGGCAGGGCTTGTGCGCAACGAGGGTGAAATAAACAGCCGTTGGGTAATTGTGCAAGGGAGGGGACAGTACCAGAAATGGTGGGTAAGCGTGGGCGTTGTGTTTTTGTTTGAGTGCAGATTTTTTTCTGGTTGAGTACGCTTGGGCGTGAGTTCAAAAGCCCTTGAGTGTAAGGATGCTGAGGGTTTTTTAACAAGGTGCTTGCCTGTGCTTTTTCTACCAATTCGCCAGCGTACATTACAGCAACATAATCAGCCATTTGAGCAACAACGCCAAAATCGTGGGTGATGAGTAAAAGGGCGGTTGCATGTTCATGCATAAGGTCTTTTAAAAGGTGTAAAATTTGTTGCTGTACTGTGGTATCAAGGGCGGTCGTTGGTTCATCTGCAATAAGTAGTTTGGGCGAGCAAATAAGGGCTTGGGCTATCATAACACGTTGGCGCATGCCACCGCTTAATTCGTGGGGGTACTGTGCAAAATGTTTTTTAGGGTTGGGTAGCCCTACAGCTGCAAACATGGCAAGTGCTTTTTCATACGCTTCTTGTTTATTCATATT
>JARJEC010155254.1:0-20769 GCA_030264575.1 Tachinus sp. AB-2021 | reverse complement strand
TTGATAATGACACATAGATGTCGAAATGTATACATGGTTTGTGAATAAGATACATTGAAATATATACTTTTCTTGTTATATTTGTGGAGTTTTAATTTTATAACTTTTAGAATGAAAATTAATTGATATCAATTAATTTGTTTAAACACACAATAAAGATAATAAAATTTAATTAAGCATTCACCTATCAAAAGCGCACATTGGAAATGAAAAACTTTTCATAAAATTAATTTCTAATCTATTTGATGAAATTTTTATCAAATCTATACCTAATAAACTCATTATTTTGTCTCTTAATCTCAATTACTGTACAATATTTTTCTACCAATGAAAATTCTTATGAGATTTTACTTCTTACGCTTTAGTTATAATCCCATTATAATTCAATATACCAAGCCATTTTATTAGTCTATAATATTTTTATTATTTTTATTGCAAATCAATGTTCGTTAAAGCATAACACGTCATATATAAAGTCACGTTGTATACTTTTATAAAATAAATCGCAAATTATAATCTATAATTAGGTGATGTTTATAAATGAGTTTTCAGTGTAGCTTCAATTATGGGTCACTTAACACTTAGCAGAAATAGATATATGAGCAATAAAAAATTGTATATATTATTTGATCACTGCTCGCAGTTTGTGGTTTGTAGTGTAGCGATTTAGCGATACACCAGCCAAACGTACGTCGTTGAATTTTGCTGCTATTATGCTTGCAATGCAAATCCAGAAGCTGGTGTTGCGCGACGCCCATCGCAGCCAGTGACCGATCGTAACCAGTGACCGATTATAATAACCACGTTTGCTATTATCAATTCTTTGGCACATAATCGGAATAAGCATCATTTCAACAAGTGAAATGAATAGACTTTTTTAAAACCGTATTCTGGACTTACGTAATCTGCTTTTGCAATTTTATTCTGTAAAATTAAAAATAATTATTCTTTCGTAGATTAAAATAATTATTTACGAACTAAGTGCGAAAAATCAATTTCCTGCGTGAATGCAAAGATTGAAGCACGAGCAACGAAAGAGGGAGTGCTTTATTAAATGAATGCAAGAAAATTTTCACCCAAAATGTTGTGCAATATATTTTGAAACGTGCAAAAACTTTTAACTTAACAATTTAATAAATATGTCATAAATATTAATATCGCACAATTCACTCATAGGTTATAAATTGCGAACCAATATTATTATATTTATTTGATATTGTCTCCTCCATCTCTTGGTAAAACTTCTTACTAATTAGGGTTAAAATGGCACTTGGGGTATGTTTTACTGTATTTTAATTTTAATTTATTTATTTAGACATGTTTCGATTTCATACAATCATTGTCAAGATACAAATAATACTGGATTAATAATGCAGCCATATTTTATCTCTTTAAGCCAACCAGAAGCTTGTATTTGCATTAGAATGAAATAATCACTGTACGGTAAACCTGATTTGTTAAACATTTTAAAATGATTCGGTTTGTAACTATAGAGAAAAATGGTCGGCGTAATTGTAAACTCAAACAAAATAGAAATATTTAAATAATAAAAATAAGAATAATAAATTTAATGCTGGGCAATAAAATTAAATATAACAGCCTCCATTATATATTGCACATATTTATTCCCTAGGCGCACTATAGAGACCTTTATCGGTGTTAAAAGTCACGCATGAAAATTTCGGAGCTATATGTAAGTGCAGTAGGAGAAACAGTACTTTACCAGAGACACGTACAAAACTCGCAATCAACTAGATTAGGGGAGATCAATGCAAGAGGGGAGTTGGAAATACTTGTAAGTAAAGTCTGATTGTGATGGATTTGAAGAATATCACACAATCGATACTCGTATAGCTGTACATAAGTAAAAGGCCAAATCTGATTAACTGAAAGAAAGTTCTATACAACTATTCGTTCTAAAAATAGCATAACATACTTGTGTTTATTTCTAATAAGTAATAAACGTCCAAATAAATTTTTATTAGATTTATATTAAGATAATAAAATAAAATATTTTTGTTTAAAACTTCAAAGAAATTTAACATATTCTTGGTCGCTGGCAATGTTTTGTCGTGGTTTTTTAGATACACTGGAGGATAAAATTTGGTTTGAGTTTTTTACAATATTAATAAACAATTACAATTTATATGATTAAAAAATTAAAATAAACATTTGAAATTAGCAATGTAATCATGCAGATCACCGCGCCTAAACAAGCCGCCGGTTGTTACATGCCAAGAGTCTTGTCTCTATTCTGTTTCATTTGCGCGGTAAAATGGACATATACATATACATGACCTGTACGAAGTGACTTTCATTTAGTGTGTATAACGGGTACATGTTGACTTTCGTTCCTATGATCAGTATCAATCAATGTAAGGCAACGATAATATGTTTGCATTAAGGCCACAAAATTGAATTTTTAATTCACTCTTTTGTTCTATGAATATTTTTTAAAACTTAAAAAACTGATTATTGAAACTTTCAATTATAATTTATAAAAAAATGTACTTACTAATAGTATAGTTTTTTATAAATTATTTCATATTTTGCATGTAATAATAGATGAAAATATTGACGGGCGTAGTGGTGCCATTATTCAGCGCAGGTGAATCGGCCGCCGGCCGGTACAAACTAAGTGTCTTGTCTCTATTCTAAAATGGACATCTATATATACACGACTTGTACTAATTCACTTCCATTTAGTATGTACATATAAGAGGTACACATTTTGACTCCCGTCTTTATAATCAGTACCGATCAATGTGATGCAACGATAGTTTGTTTGCACAAAGACCACATATATTTGTACTACAACATTGAATTTGTAATTTACTTTAATTTTTCTATGAATATTTATAAAAACTTAACGACTTATTGAAACTTTCAATTATAATTTATAAAAAAGCACTATTACTAAGAGTAATACATATTTTGCAAGTAATAATAAATACAAATATTGGCAATCGTAGTAGTGGCATTATTCAGCGCCGCTCCATCAGCCGCCGGCCGGTAAAAACAAAGTGTCCCGTCTTTATTCTATTTCAGTTGCGCGGTAAAATGTACATCTATACACGACCTGTACCAAGTCACTTCTATTGTATGTACATATAAGGGGTACATGATGACTTCCGGTTTTATAATCACTATTAATCAATGTAATGCAACAATAGTTTGTTTGCATAAAGGCCACATAAGACCATATTTGGACCACAAAATTGAATTTCTAATTCACGCAACAGATATTAAAAAGTACACCCGAAACAAAAATATCAAACTTTAGCAAACAAATTCTAATAAATCAAATAAATTTTGCAGTGTTTTACAATGGAAAAGAATCAGAAATGAATATTACTTTTTTTTAAACTGCTACAAATAAAAGTTTGTTTTGCATAGATTACTAAGTATGTTTAAATATGTACAAACAAATATTGGCGGACGCAAAGATTATTGCCGTGTTTGTTTATTACGAATAAATCAATTATTGCCGGTCAATGTATAAGTCATTTGTTAATAAAGCGTATGTGTTTTCTTTTTTTTATTTTTATTTTATTTTCAGAGTGTTTTTTGTAGTTACAAGTTATGTTCACTGCCAAAACACAGTATCATATGGGGAACTTGCTTAGTTATCAGAATTTGTCCTTACAACTAAAAGTTCTGTATCCGTTGTTCAATTAAAAAAATGCTTTTTGATGGTATTATTTTGTCTCATTCACCTATTGTAAATTTGTATATGGCTTACATAGATAGACATTTACAGCGCATTTAAATAATACATAACTGTTGCCAGATGACAAGCCGTGTTTAAATCTGATGCAAGCTTTGTGACATACTATGGTACAAATGCAATACTTGCTATGCGGGTTAATTGATATTTAAATCTAATAGGGTACGAAAATACGGAAGCGACTTCGTATCTTGTATTTATGTTTTAATTATTTACTAACTTTGGTACGGAGATACGGAAGCGACTTCTTATCTTGTATATGTAGAAAAATATATACGTAAATGCAATTTTTTTGTGCAAAATTGTTTCCCCTCTTTTGATATTCTGCTTCTGTATCTTCCCCTTGAGCAAAGATGACAATTTTTATATTTTTAATAAAATTGGAAAACACAATATAGTAGAAGTCACTACGCTATAGATATTCAGGTCAGACAGATTTTCCATACATAACATTAATTTTATATATATATAATAGTGAGCAATTATTGGTTATGTGTAGGGAAGAAATGGAAATCCTTGAGCAGTTGCTTGAAGAATGCGCAGAGTTAAGAGAGGAAGAAGTAGAAAATTTTGAAATTGAGTAAAATTGAATATATTAGATTTATTAAGAAAGATGTGAAAAAAAATATATTGCTTTAATGTTTTTAAAGCCAAAAGGCAAAAGATAAAGATTACACAATAGACATTTTGAGCAGCTGTTTTTTTTTATTTTAATTGTATATGTAACAATTTAAATATTATTTTTATTTATTTGCCAAATATTAATATTTATTAAAAAATAAAAAGTTGTCATAATTAAAAAACGAATGAAAAGCCGATATAATTTACTTGGCAGTATTTACTTATTTTTGTAACAAAAATTGCATCTTTATGTTGAAAACACATTTTGAATTGTTTTTCCTATTATCACTTGATTTACTAAAAATAAATAAATACTCTATAACTAAATAACGGTTGAAAATCGGACATAGGTTTATTGGCATTTTTGCTTCGTTTAGCATTCCGAATCACCACCACCAAGTTTGGACCATACCGTTTGAATCAACCTGTGTGTTAAGCATTTGTTGTTGAAATTGAATAAACAAAACGATTGTTTGTTGGGTGGTGTAGCAGTAGCATTAAATTTAGATTTGACAATTTATTACATTTATGTTGTCGTCGAAAGCAGAAATAATAGCTCAAGAAATTCGCTAATCGATGGGGATCGAACCTCCGTAGCTTAATTGGTAGAGCATTGGACATAAAATCCAAAGGTTATTGGGTTCGATCCCTATCAGAGTATGATATCGGTCGCCGCCGCAAATTTCCGTGTGTTTTGTGCTAGCATAGTCTACACACATCTGGATATGTATGTCAAAAATTGACTTTGTCGTGTTTGTAGAATATAAAACCAATGCCAATGAGATACTTTCGTAGCTCAATTGGTAAAACAGTGGACATGAAATCCAAAAGTTATGGGTTTGATTCCCATCCGAAGTGAATTATTGAAACATTTATTTCAAAATGGAGTAGTGACGTAGTAATTGTTTAATTATTATATTATTTTAATTTCAACTTATGCTATATTCAAACCATTTAAATTGTAAATAATTATTATTTACAGTATTCGTATAAATATATAAAGCACGTGTAAGTAAACTCGTGTATTCGTAGGCTTTCCGTACAAGTAGCACATCGTTTGTAAAAAATATATCCCAAAAATATGCATTTTCCTGATTTACAAGTCCCATTTTTTATCATTTCCAACCCCTGAAGATGTTTTTCGGCGGTCGTATGTACGTCTAACATGAAAATGATGTTCGTCTCGTCGAGAGAATTTCCCTTTTTGTTAAAAGAAAGAGGCGGCACAGCAGAGAGAGTAAAGTCTCCGAGAGTGACGTGTTCTTCTGCCACCGTAGTCGGTGCTCGGGCGTGGCGAAAATCAATATAGCACAGATAGCGTAGCAACGGAAGAAAAATGAGCCAACAAAAGGTATTTCGCGACCGATCTTACTACAAGCCGCGAACTAATTTAGTATGCGAATATGCACATAATAAGATCCGAGTTTAATCGTGTTTTGTGTTACCTGTCCTTCATTCTCTCTGTCATTACTCTTCCGTACACTTGAAATATGTTTGCCGAATTGTATGACAAATTACATTAAGTAAAATTATTATATGAATTTATGTATTTCGCTTTATCAACCTTATATAAATTGACTTTAAGCTTATTTGACACATAGATTTATTTTTAAAAGACTAATTTTTGTAATTTATAGAAAAATTATGATAGTATAAATTATTACTGCCTCAAATTTCTAGCAAATGATTTGTCTTTTTTTTTCTACACTAATGACCCCAACATGCTGCAACGGGCTTCTTGTTAAATACGAATATTGTAAATAATATTTTTTTACAATTTAAATTTTTAAATGAAGCCTAAATTGAAATAAGAATATTATTACTATTAAATAATTACTACGCCATTTTGAAATAACCGTTTCAAAAATTAACCTCAAGTGAAGATCAAATCCACAACCTTTGGATTAGATATGTAATAAAAGGTTGTAGGTTCAATCCCCACACTAAGTAAATTATTGAACATTTATTTCAAAATGCAGCAATGTAGTAATTTTGTAAGAATTATAATAACCTATTTTCTAATATAGTCCAATATTACACATAACCACCTCTCAAATAAGTTCTGGTCACAGGGCCACATTGTTGTTCAATTAGCCGCGTTCTGTAATGTGACCGCAAAAGATCGTCACTGATATCCATCAATAATTGTCTCTTTGTCATGCCATTAATAATTCGACAATTGCAAAGAATATCATCGTGTCTCAAATAAAAGCAATTTAGAAAAAAATGTATATTAAAAAAAATTAAAAATGTAACAACGAAGATTATGATTTTCTATAGAAGAATGATTTTAGCTCAAATATCGCAATGTTTTGCGAGCGCCGAATTGGCCATAGCATTTCTTTAGAACGAGCAATCTGCTTTGTTGCGTTGCGTTCAAATTTTCTTTGGTACAAGCAAATGCTTGTACCGTCGCGTTTCATTATATGAAGCTGAACATCGTTATCACAATCTCAAACATTCATCAAATTTACCTACAAAATAAAAAGTTCTTAAATATTTTACACATAAAAATTTGAACTTTAAAATAAAGCGTAAAGGGTGTTGCGCACTATACGGCAACGATCCACGCCGCCAAACCAACCCACGCCACAGCAAGTAACGCGCTCTGTCGGCAACGCTCCACTTCACTGCACTTAATGAAAGACACTTTTAAATAAATAAAATAGGTAATAATAATAATAATAATAATAATAATAATAATAATAATAATAATAATAATAATAACAATATTAATAATAATAATAATAATAATATTCAATTGAGAGTTTGTCTTTATCTTCCTACAAAGAAATATTTGTTGATGCTTCTCTACGTGCAGAAATTGAAAGTTAAGAGAAAAAAAAACATTCATAGTGAATAAAATGGGATATGTTGCAACCAACAGCGCTAATTTCTCCTCATCCAGACATTTTATTTGGTTTTTTATTTTATTGATATATAATTCAAAAACGCATCAGGGCTGCGAAAAGTATATCTCACTAGGCAAGAGACGAATCAACTATGGCAAAACATTCCAGTTCATCAATGCTCTGCCGCGCGTTCCGTTCCATTGTCTTGCCGAGTGTGCTACTGTGCCTATATAAGAATCAATGTAAAAATAAATTGCCGAGGACGCCAGAGCGAAGCGGTGTGGACCGTTGCCGCACAGTGCGAAAAAAGCAAAACTTTAATTTATAAAATATTACTTAATTATAAAAGTTAGGTGTTATCATTGTTCATTTTTAATACCAGTTTTATCATCTGTCCCAATACTTGTAGGTTAGACTGTTGCAAAAATTGCACAATGTCAAATGATTGTATTTCTTGCTTATCCGTGCAAAATATGCAAGCAAAATGTTTTCCAGTATCTTCTTTACTTTATTTTCATTACACAAAATTATATAACAACAAAATTTGATATAACCAAAATAACATATGTCAACTATCAAATTGTGTTTTCAATGGACCGAATTGTGTTGCCCACGACCATAACTCGTATTTCTGAGAGGTTCAGTATGTATTTTTCCAGTATCATCTGTATTTCGTATAATTTTCAACTTTATATGCAACCGAATATACACTTTCTTACACATGTAATTTGAATTCATATTTTAACACGCATTTGCGTGAGTAAAAGTTTTTACAATGAAAGTGGAAAAAAAATAATGCAACTTTAAAAATTGCAACCTTAATATTAATGAAGATATTCACGTCTTATATAAAAAGTTGTTTTGTTTATTAAATTCATGTCGGGCTTTAAATTATTCTTTATAAAAGTTTGTGCTTCTTTCGGGGATCTAAAAACTATAAAACTTTCTTAGGAGCCTTAGTAATGATGTTTAAATTTAATTTATTTAAAGAGTTTTGCTTACATAAACAATTAGGTGTAATGAAGCTTGTTGAAGTTTTTATAATAACTTACTGATTTTAATTATCATTGTTAGTATAAATTGAAGACCTCGGTGCAACAAGTCTATCCATTAGCCACAACTCAAATTTTAAAAAATTGAAATTTATAAATTCAAATAACTTGTAGAATATGTTAATAACATTGCATTTGAATTACTCATTAAATCATTTATAATTGGGAAAATACAAAGAGGGAGGATACATAATATATCAGATAGTATCAATGTAAAAGGGGTCTAGTAAAATCAATGTTGTGTTAATATTTGCTGTGATGATATTAAATTATTTTATATTGTACGTTTATTTGAAGATTGCCAAAATCTATAAAAATGTATTGTTGATTTGGTTGATGGGTGTAATTTAAACAAACTTTATTTAAATATTGATGTGGAAATATATATCGTTTTTAAAATCCAAGATAAAGTACCATACGACAAAACCAGCCAATGCTAAATGACAGGAAAACTGCGAAAGTAATATTTTCATTACAGGCATCAACTTCATTTGATCTCACACACCAAATTTCTGAGTGCTTCTTTAAACTCCAAATTAACTTAGAACAAACATGGTGACGCACTCAAAAACAAACTATGCACAAATATATACCTTCTTAGACGACTAAATAATTCAATACCTTTAATTGGATTTTGTTCGGCATACTTTGCTCTGTTTGTTTTACAAAGGAGACCTATTAGAGTTATTGCTAATATTACCTACAGAGATAATTGTAGGGAAAACTTAACTTCTTTGAAGATTCTTACACCACCGTGCATGTTTGTTTAGCAGTGTGCTTACTCCATGTGAAAAATAATAATAATAAATACTTAAATGATCATAGTACCAGACATGCGCTAAACATCTTCCCTTCTTGCTCTAGACTAGCAAAAACTCAAAATGACATACAGTATTTTGGGCCTAAACTATTTAACATGTTAACTGAATCGGTAAAATCTCTACCAATTAAACAATTTAAAAGTACGCTTAAAAACTACTTAATTAAGAAACCTTATACAGCATCGATGAATGTTTATCAAGCAAACTACTGGGTATTGAAATGTAATGTAATTTTAATATGTAACTATTTTTTTAATCTGTATAACTGGTGCATGGGAGCGAGTTTATCGTTTGGCTCGTGTGGCGGCATCTTGCAGTGTCGGGGGACGGATTCCTCCGTATACTATGCAATGCTACTTTTGTATGGTGTGCGAGGTAGTTTGTTTTTTCGTCTTTGTGAGAAGTCGCCGCACGGGTTAAGCGATGGATTCGTTTTTATGCATTAATTTCTGTATTAATTCTAATTAACTTGTGACATGCAGTTCTTTTTTTCAAAAAATTTATATAATGTATGTAATTCTATTATGAGTGTACCACAAGCATTTGCTCGATTTTTTAAATGTGACCTGTGATAACTTTTTTTGTATTTACGCTAAATAAATATTATTTATAACTAACCTAACCTAACCTAACCTAACCTAACCTAACCTAAATGTATGCAAGTCAAAAACCCAAAATTATTTATTTATTTTTTTAAATCATTGCTCCTAGTAAGCACATGGGTCTTATGGCTCCTGATGGAGGGGTTATGATGGACCACCAACTTTTATAAGGTTAGGTTTCGGATCACCCCATTTTTGTTACTCGAACCTACGATCGCTAGAGTGTTAGGCTAGCGCTCTATAACAGAGCTACCGAATAGAATATACTATTTTTAATATACTGTTGAAGACTGATTCATTATAAATAAGCAAACATACGTTTTTGTTTTCTCATGTTACACCTATCCGAGAATACAATTTATATTTTATAATTGAAATAAATAAAAAACGATTATTTTTAATTATAAGTTCATAAGCACAACAATAAATAAGTACTCCATTAAAACCTTTCAAATTACTAATAAAAGCAACTGAAATTGATGAGCACTGCACTGCAATGACTATAAAAAGTTAAAAAAACTTGGCAACTAAACCGATTAGAAAATAAAAAGCTTTTGATAATAGAAAATTGCAATACACACTATGTGGAAAACACAAAAAAGTTTAATCCATATGGTAGCAAACTTTTATATTATAAAACGGTGTAAAATTAATATTCCTTATTTATTGTTAATTATACTGTTTAATAATAATGGACATAAAGCATTTGTTGCCAAATACAAAATACAACTGGGTAGTCGATTTTAGAGAGAAATAAATTTCTATTCAAATTCTACATTTTATATGAATATTACAAATAATAATTATTTACAATTTATAGTATATTACAATATAAGCCATATAAATGGGGTTTTACTGGTGATACGAGGAGATGACTGACCAGCTGAAAAGACGGCGAGCCTGTCACCTGGTTGAATTAGTTACCTGGCGTATAATGTAATGTATTATATTTGTCCAGCACTTGTAAATAAAACTGATTTTGTATTTTTTTATTAATAATGTTGTTACTATATTCATGTTGTTTACTTTTCGCAAACAGGTTAAGTGGTTGCGACGGTGTTAAATCAATTTGACACCGTCGCAACAAAATAAGAAGTGACGAGGTGTAAATACAAAATTACGTGGTTTCCGTAGAGTTTTAATAAAAGGCGTTTACAAGTGATTAACATATACAATTTTTAAATGAAACCTAAGTTGAAAAAAAGATATTATATTTATTAAATAATTACTACGCCATTACTTGAAATTTAGCTTTACGAGAAATAATCACGAAGTAAGATAAAAATGTGGTAAACAAATGTTGCTAAATGTACGATATTTTTAGAAAATAAATGAAATCTATCTAAAAAGTAAACAAATTTAAAAAAATTACATTTTAAGTGATTTATAAAAAAGTTTATATTTTTTAAAGTGATTTGTAAACAAGGCTATATTTTTATTATAATTTTTATAGGAACATAATCTTAATAGACATAGGTATAAATATTGATTGAAAATTTTTAAATCTCTCGGCTAAACCAATTTAAAAATGTTACAATACGAACAGTTTTGGAGCGTATGTTCCAAACACGTAGGAAAATGTGTGTCCTGACACATATACCTGAAAAACACGGTAAAATTCTTACATTGTTTTTGGATGGAGTTTAAAAATCATTGTAGAAACCTCTGTAGCCATACTAATGTTTATCATTAAAAAATAATTATCATTATTACTAATAAGAAAAAATAAGTGAGCATGGAACACACAGTAGAAGTAAAACCTTTAATCTTATTTTAATATAATTATAATAAAAATTAAAAGTCAACGTCATATTTTTTATTTATGGACAGCCACCCTGAAAATGTCCCCCCCCCCCGCCGTTCCTTTTAATTGGTTTATGATTTACTTCTCCGCATTTTCAAACTCAAACTTCAATATAAAAGTTATCACTTCAATAAATAAAACAAGTACATAAACGTATGTTGGGAGATAAGTAATTTTGAATAAATATTCACATAATCATCATTTATTAATTTATTTCTTAAAATGATTATTTCACTCTAATTTAAAGCTTTTGGTTGGCTTAGACAGGTTTATACAAGCGAATTGATAAATGGCAATTAATATAATTATCGTTTGTGTTTTTGCAGTGACGTTCATGACATACTAAAAATTAAATCGGGTATTGAAAGTAAAATATAAATTTAATATTAATGTTTATAATAAATAAAAGGTTATAGTGTTTAAGTTTCTTTTTTCATGAAATAATCTTGATAAATACAACTCATATATTTTAATGATTATCGCAAGTTTGTTTTCTTTTTTAGATAAATTATGTTGCTCAAAATCAAACAAAAAATTAAAATACAATAATCATCAATACACTCACAATTACGAATTTTTCTCTAAAATAATTACAGGAGCCAATAATTGAACATTAAGATATAACATATAAATAAATCGTTCATTTATTTTTATAATAATTGTGTGATAAATAAATAGAACGGATTTAATTTTCCTTTAAGATTTAAAAATTAGAGACATTTAAAAGATCCAAATTACAATGAATGTGTATTTTAATTTACATCCGCCATGTATCCATGTAAGCTCTGTGTCCATGTTTGCCATATGTCCATGTCGGCCATGGGTCTATGTGTTCGTGCCGGCAAAGTGTCCATGCCGACCGTTTGTCCGTCGGCCCATGTCAACCATGTGTATGTGTCGGCCAAATCGTCATGTCTGCGATCTATCCGTGTCTGCCTTCTGACAGTCGGCTGTATGTTCCTATACCCATATTACATAGCATTACCAGTGAGATTTGAACCACTTTTGCGGGATCCTTTTTTATAGTTCAGTTCAGTTCACCATTTGCGGTTCCGATATACTTGATACGGTACCCCGACATAAGCGCCCCGACTTATGCGCTACCGACAATTGCGCTACCGGCAATTGCGCTACCGGCAATTGCGCTACCGGCAATTGCGCTACCGACAAAAGCGCTCCAGTTAATAAAAATTTAGTATTTTTTGGTTGTTAATGATATAATTATAAATATTATTTTAAAGGACTATTTACTTGTTGCAACAGAATAGATAATATGTAAATAATATTGTGAATATTATTAAAATTATGTATTTTATATATACCTATATGTGTACATATAAAAAACTCAGCTTATCCTTAAAATATTAGAAAACATTTTTATAATAATTAGATTTTTTTTAATTACAATTATCAAAATATAAAAATTGAAAATTATGGCATTCGAGTATTTCGTTCGTTAGAAATAAAAAAAAATTAAAAAAATGAATTTAATAGAATTATTTAATTTGTTAAAAATGAGATTAATTAAACCAATAAAATAAAACATTATACAATAACAAAAATAATTATTATAAATTAAAAAAATGTAATATATAATATTAAAAGTAATAACTATAAATGTAGGAGCCAAAAATATTCTCCAACTACTCACAATTGAAAATTATGAGATAATCCTGGTAAATAATTAATATGGTCAATTCTATTACAATTTTGCAATAGAGCTTTTATTCGCCTATTAACTAGCACCTATTTACTTTTAGAAGCTTCTGGTTGCCGAAATCCAGATCTATATCAATCTAATTTAATTTGCACCTGTTGCTGTTCTGTTTTAAAATCTTCAATAATTTTATATAAAGATGGATGGTGGCAGTTAATTGTTTGTTGGAAAACTTTATGCCATCCTTCTATAGAATTATTAGTTCTTGGCAAATCACTATTTACTCTATCATAATTATTCCACACATTTATAGGAAATAATGGTTACAATCTGCAATTTCTTCTTACTCTACCGATGTACATATCTTCCAAATAATTTATTATGCTATCTATTTCCTGTGGACACTGGTCAACTAAGATTTCGAATGCAGCTAAAACATTATCAATGGGCACAAAGTTTAAGGATAACAGCATTTTTGTATGGAAACAAAAATTATCATCGTTAAGGTATAGGTTTGTTAAGTTTAACTCTTGAATTTTGCGCCATAAGCTCTGGCCCTAATGAAAAAAAAACCCGTCACTAGATGTTCTCCAAATACTACAGATATTGCATTCGGGATCGATTTCTCAAAATCACGCATAACACTCAGTGGCTGTAAAGTGTCTTTCATGTCAAGTAATTTTCATTTTCATGGGTTTCATTTTATTTTCATTAACATATGTTTCTTCCTGTTTATCTTGCATAAAAATATAAAATAATGGTAAAGCACGATTGTCTACGAGTGCATGAACCGTGGACACTTGGCAAAATATATTTGGTGAAACATTAAATGTTCCATCAACAAACTAGTGACGATGGTGTAGCAAAGTATTCAAATTGTTTTCTGTTCCAAACATAAACATTCGGTTAGGATCATCGTTGCCAGAATCCCAGAATAGACAATTTTCATTTCTACAAGTTAACATTTCTGGAATAGTAATTTCTATTACTAGTACTTGGATTCGAGTGTGGTAAATGTTTTCGTAAGCAAATACGTTCAATATTCCTCTGTGAGGAACAAATTCGGGTAAATATACAGCAGCTACTTCAGAAATATTACTGGTTACCTGGTTTATAATTTGCCTTGCTTTTTCGACGGTATTTTCTGCTAATTGTCAAATAGAACTAACAAATTTCAGTGCTTTATTTTTTGCCGGATTTGGTGCATGGCAATGATCAGTGACAATTTGAGCGTCTTCGCCATTAATCAATGTTATTCGACCACGACAATTCTTTAGAGAACATCTCCATGAAACAGAGCAGTATTTATATACACGCGCACTTTGATAACTGTAACCATTATTTGACAATATTTCTTTTTTCTTCGGAGACGTTATTTTATTCCATTTTTATCAAGAATGCCAGAGAAATAAAACTGACTAGCAATACTCAAATCACCATATTTATACAAAAAAGAATAAATAAAAGTAGAAGGGATGTGAAGCTTTATTTTATTGAAAAATTACCTAGTTCCTTACATAGAAGACAAAGTACAGTACCTGTTATTAAAACTAAGCATATTATTAAAATTAGTAAGATATCATTAAGCGGGTTGATTTGCAGGTGTAAAGTTTCTTTTAATCAAAAATTACGTAAAATTCGTTGCAAAGAAGACAAATCACAGTACATGTTGTTAAAGCTAAACAGATTATTATAATTAGCAAAATCTTTTAGCGGGATTATTCACAGTTACTATGTCTAAATATACTCATATTGTTTATTTCTAAAATACAAAAATAATCATATGATATCATATATAAACACTTTTTTTTAATTTTTAACATCTGGGGCGCTTTTGTCGGGAAGCGCAATTGCCATGAAGCGCAATTGTCGGTAGCGCTTAAGTCGGTGCGTTTCACTCGGAGCGCTTATGTCGAGGCGCTTTTGACTGGACACCTTATACACTCTTCAGGTAACTTCATTAGAAAAAGTCGAACGTTATTAAGTTTGATGAACGGGCATCATATTGCTACAGTTTAATTAAATTTACTAATAATACTTAATCCACATTTTCCCATGCTCTATCTATATAGCATAGAGCACGCACTGGCACCTGTTTTATACTAATTCTAACACACATTAAATTATAAAAAAATTTAGTAATTGTGTATTTGTTAACTACTTTTTTCTTTTACTAATTGAACTCAATTTAAAATAATAATAATATAATTTAAAATGATTCTGACAGATCCAAGTTTAGATATTCGTTGCTATTGCGTATCAAAAACGTGACAAATAACGGAAAATGTTATGTTTTCATAACGTGTATAAAATAGCATGCGTCGTAACATATATTTAAAAATTTGAATTGCGTATTAATGTAATGTGCCCTATTTGTTCAAAGTAAAACCGAATAATGATTAGGTAACGAATTAAAAGAAGATATGTGTAAGTATAAATATATATATATATATATATATATTTCGAATGTAATCAACAAAGATACATTAAATTATTATAACGTGATGTCAAATAAAACTCTTATGGAGGTTATGAAAGAATAAATGCTGCAACTATAGATAGATGTTTTGTTTGAATACCGGACAATTGCATACTCGCTATCAAAAGTGAAGCCGAAATATCAAAAAAGGCAGGTTTTTGAATTTAACTTATTCGGATGTAGTTGCTTTAATATTTGTGCGAGTTCTCGTATAATATATGTAACTCAGCGACATTTATGTTATTTGCTTTAGGTTAGAATTGTAAAGCAAATAAAAGTATTCTAGCAAACATAGATTCGCCGAGAAAAATATCATTTACTGTGACTATGGTTATGCTATGGAACGAAATAAAAAAAACAGATGTTTTTCACTGAAAATATTTTTTTATTGTAATGCTCACTCATTCACCAACTCACTCACCAACTCAACAACTCACCAACTCACTCACACTTACATGCATACAATAGCATCGCACGCAGACTGACATCACATAAATATGTACATTGTATGTGATATCAGATCTTACGCTGGCGGTGACGTCAGAGATGACAGTCAATTCTCAAATAAAAATCGGCCGCAGAGCGATGGCATAGATGTTTACACAATAAAAATATGTAAATAAGCTTGGAGCATACACCAGAACTAAAACTTTTATTAGTCTATATTATTTTCTATTTTAAATTTCCATTAATTACTGACATTATAAATTATTAAGTGTATCTGATAATGACAAATAACAATTCATTTGTCAAATTCGATTTAAATGCATAATTGATCCTAGCGCACTAAAGCTCCATCTCAAACTTGTCCAACACTACCCATGATTCATTAATCCGATTTATATACGTTAGTGGGCTTATGTATCTGATAATGACAAATAATAATTTATTTGTCAAATTCGATTTAAATGCAAAATTGATCCTAGCGCACTATAGCTCCATCTCAATTCCTCTCATTGACTTTGCATTTTTGCATCTCTCTCTCTCTCTCTATTTCTAAAATTTACCAAGAAAATGAATAAAAATTGATTCAATCTACATCAAACTTCACAGGATTACCCGCGATGCTATGTTAAAGTTTTACTGAAAATTTGATTAAAATCGGTTGAGCGGTTTAGATGCCCATTCAGGACATACCCACATACATATTTATATATATATATATACAGGGTGTTAATGAATAGGGGTAACAAACTTCTAGGGTTGGCAGGGGGTTTAGTTTATTTATAAATTCATAGACAAACATGTTCACCCTAGAAGCTGCACGTCAAAACCTTTTTGTTTTCAAGTTGGCTAAACTTCATGTCTTAAATCTCTTATGATTGTGACGTATGAAATAGTTGAATCATAAATCAGCACATTTTTCAATATTATGTTAATATGCTGTTAGTTCACGGCAAAGCACATTGTTATGGTAGACTTGCGACACGCTTGTATACAGCCCGATTTCCAAATAGTCCAATACCTTCCAATAGAGTGTTTGCAAAAGTTTATCAGCGATTGCGAGATGCAGGAACTTTCGCAGTCAACAAAGTATAGAGCAGAACCCATCTAGCAACACTCGAACCATTGCACGTAGCATTGGTGCTAATCATGTAAGTGTTTCGCAAGTTTTGCAAGAACAACAGCTCCACCCCTATCATCAGCAAAAAGTTCAATCCTTAAATCCAATTGATTTTCCACCACGTATTAATTTTTATTGTTGGTTCGTAAACCGCCTTCACTTACAGCCTCAATTTCCACAATATGTTCTCTTTACTGATGAAGCAACATTTAATAGAGAGAAAGCATTCTTTTGGGCCGACACAAACCGTCATACTATTCGACAATTATAATACCAACACAAGTTCGGAATCAACGTGTGGGCTGGCATTGTTGACGGTCGTTTGATTGGACCATACCTACTTCCACCTAGTCTCACCGGTCCCATTTACAAGAATTTTTTAGAAAAAGTCTTGCCAGAATTCTTGGAAGAAGTACCAATGGGGTGTCTCCGACAGATGTGGCTGCAACATGATGGTGCACATTTTTCGCTTGCTGTTCGGAACTACCTCAGTTTACAGTTTGGGGATAGATGGATTGGGCGAGAGGGGCCAGTAACGTAGCCGCCAGGATTTCCGGACCTAACGCCGCTAGATTTCTTTTTGAAGAGTTACATAAAAAGGTGTACAAGACGCCGGTCTAATCAGAAGAAGATTTGTTAGCGAGTATTATGGCAGCTGCGCAGGACATTCAAGAAACGCCTGGAAATTGCGAGAGGATTTATGAAAATATGCTGCGATGTTTGCATCGAAGTAGGTAGTAGATATATTGAGCAATGATTGTGACTAGTTTAGATTAAAGTTTCAAAAAATATCCCGTTGAAGTTTTTCTTTAATAGGTCACAATCGGTAGGAGCTACATTGAAATATGTTATTAGATGAAAGATGCGCAATTGAATGGCCATTCTTTTCAAATTCCAAAATATTTTCAAATTTTTGACTAAGCATGATTTTTAACAAAAATAACGTACTGTTAGAGATAAATCTAGATAAGTTGTTAAAAAAAGAAGGAATTGACTATAATTTTTCTATCCTATTATTTTTTTAATTTAGGCTTTTAAGGGAGATATTTCGAATATTATATAAAAAACAAAGAAGTTTTTGACGTGTAGCTTCTAGGGTGAACATGTTTGCCTATGAGTTTATAACTAAAAAGTGTCTCATCTACCCACCTTAGAAGTATGTTACCCTTATTTATTAACACTCTGCATAGAAGATAGAAGAAGAAAAAAATAAATAGATAGATTGGGATAAATAATATAAAAACGTTGAACGACATAAGACTTTCTATTAGGGATTAGAATACTTCCTTTGGTGATTTGCGCAAAACGAAGAAATATTTGTCATCCAAATGATTTTTTGCTTTACTTCAATTTTTGTTACATCAAGATATGTAAGCAAAACAAGTATCTGTGACAACAGCAGCTGCAGTTTTTTAATATGACATGGGTCACATCACAGTTGTATGACAGATAATAATAAAAGGTGCTTACTGTTGTCCGTTGCATCAAGCGTTAGTCGAGGAATACGTATCGGATGGATTGACCAGAAATTCAACCCAGCACCAGTAGCTGGATCCAGAAATGCGGAACCGCGAGTAATTAAATTTTCAATTAATGACACAAAACAGTACGTTGTCAGCTTTGCCGCATTGTTCCTTCAAAGTCGTTAAAAACTTTTTGCACTTTTTAAGAAGTTTACTACACCTACTTCTTGAAAAGCGCAAAAGTTAAGACTTTTGTCACCCACCTAATGGCAGCGATGGGCTAAAACTGTGTTTGATGTTGAAAAGTTTCTACAGTGTAAAGGTTCGATTGAATATAGCCTCAACAGACATTAGCGAAGACATTAAATTATCCACTGACGAGTGGTCAGTCCTAGGAAACGGCCTTTTTTGTCTTAAGTTGGAAAATATTTTTCGGACGCAAATAAAGAAATTAATGGATACATTGACTAAGAACATATTGTTCTAGCGGTTTTCTGTTTTAAGTGAAAATATTAGATACTTTTCTCTAACAAATCACAAATTTTAGTGAGTTTCACATCAAGAAGCGTGATTTTTTGTCATATATCATTTCTTTTACGGCTATATCTGAAAGTAAATGTTTCTTGTCGCACTTTAATCCAGAAAGTAGGCTTTTGCAATTACTGTAACAAAAAATGGCAATTCCCAACTGCACAACACTTGCTGGCCTTTAGCGCCAGCAAAATGTTACATTACAAAATTGGCAATGTCAATGTAACTACATAACACATAAATCAATTAAATTTTAAACTGCAGCCGCCAAAAAAATGTTGTGTTTAAAATACTCTTGGCTGTCTTCGTAACTTTCAGACCAGCAAAGTAGCACTTTCTGGCCTAGATGAACAAATAACTATTACCATAATACGTGGCAATTTAAATGTGTATCAAGTTAAAAAAGTTAAGAAAGATTTGTCAAAATAACATAAAATAAAATATAAATATGAGCCTTTGTTTTTGAAAGTGAGACAAGTGTCACAAATCACTTTTTGTTGCTTTGCAAAATTAATAAAAACGTGAAATCAATCTTAATTTGTAATAAAACGTAACATTAAGTCATATTTTTCAAAAACCAATATATCAAAGAGCGTTATTTGTCAAAACTCGATAAATAAATATTTAACTACGTTTAATTCAATTATATTATTCAATTAATCATTTTATAGTAATTTATTTTACGTTCAATTAATTAAACTAAATCGGTTTTTTATACCTACATTACTATTGCATAGTGTCCGCACGTAATCGTAACTCTCTTTCGCTCACTGCCTGTATCCACATCCGCAACCCCTCGAATTGTTACATATTCAACCACTTGTTTTTACTCACATCTCGCTATAAAATTTTCACTTAAAAATATTATAACTAATAAATTTTCCAGTTTTTTTTAAATATTTCTTCTTATATTTAATGTCTATCGCTTTACTTTAGTAATCGTAACTCTCTTTCGCTCGTTGCATGTATCCCCATGCACAACCCCTCAAATTGTTACATATTTAAATGCTCGTTTTTACTCACGTCTCGCTATAAAAATTCCACTTAACTATTATAACTGATCAATTTTACAGTTTTTTTAAAATATTTTTTCTGATATTTGATGTATATAGCTTCACTTTAAATATAAATAACCCAATATATAACAAAATCAATGGGACCCAAACCGTAAAACGTTTCGGTTGACCCGTTTAATAGTCGATTTTTGGGTCTTCGTTGTAATCTTGAAAGTCTATTTTTAAAATTTGACAGACAACATAATACGACATCATTCAAAAATGGAATGGAAGCGCAGGCATGAGTAAATACGCTGGATCCAAGTTTCTATGACTCGAGTACACATATCGACCGGAATACCAAGAATTTCGCGTTCGATGTTGGCCAGCAGCTCTTCGAACGTTTTTGGCTTGTTGGCATAGACCAGCAATTTAATGCAACCCCAAAGAAAAAAGTCTAAAGGGGTTAAGTCGCATGAACGAGGAGGCCATTCGCGATCACCGTTGCGTGAGAAAACTCGCTCGCCGAACTTGGTCTTCAATAATTCGATTGTGTCATATGCTGTTGGAACCACATATTGTCTAAGTCCAAAACGTCGAG
>JARJEC010155180.1:0-23068 GCA_030264575.1 Tachinus sp. AB-2021 | reverse complement strand
CTATGCACGATCAACAACTCACAATGCTCCTCTCGTAAGTCGCGGCCTACTCACAATTAAATAAGCCACCTACCACTCACCGTCAATTCCAATGTCACGCATCGATTTGAAATCTTTTCTTCTCTGAATTGATAATGTACTTATCAAAGTTAAGAGAAAATAAAAAATACGAAAGAGATAAACATTATAAAAATAAACCAAACAAAAAAGAAAAATTAAAAATAAATTAAATAAAATGCAAAATGAACAAAAACAACAAAATAAACAAAAAAATTGTTTACAATGCTTGGACTACATACCAGAAGTAAAACGTTTATTACAACTACATTTTTAAATTAAACTTCTATCTAGTTTATTAATCACATTATAAATTATGTGACCAGCACTCCACAACCATAGACCCAAAACCCCGACTAGCAACCCAGAACCCCCGGGCTACAATCCGCATCTTATGATCTACAATCTACAACCCGCGACTTACAACCCACCACCAACTACTCGCCACACGCCAAAAATCAAATGTGAACCAAAGGCATTTTTTTGATTACGGCAGTGGTTCGTAAACCGTAGGTCGCGACCCCCAAAGAGCTGCAAGAAAAAAATGTGGGTCCGCCAAGTTAAAAAAAATATAAATGGTAATTACATTAATTAAGGTGAAATTTTGTAAAACATTTATAGATTTTTTTGCTGAATTTTTATAAAAAATTCTGCGTAGAGTTTCATAAAAATTCCAAGAAGTCTAATTTTTACGTCAAATTTGTTGGAATTGTTTAAAGTAGTAGTATATACATTTATTTTATATTACATACAAATATACAAATATCTGCATAATAATATATAAAAAAAAGGCTATCGACCGCCGTCTTTCTGCCCATGAACATTGGTTATTTGTTAAAATAAAAAAATTTTGATGCTAGAAAAGATATAAAACAAATGAAATGTCAGTGTCGTTTGTTTGTTGTTTTTAGGTGTAATTATAGTGAGAGGATGTGTTCTTTCTGGGTTTTGTGTAGTAGTCAGATTAGACATTATTTCTATATTGGGACAATTGCGGATTTTTTAAATTATTTTTTTATGGCGATCGTGAAGTGCTAGGATTTTGGTCAGTTGGTACAGGGATTGATTGTTGTGTAAGTGGTTGTTTGGATGGCGGATCTTGTCAATACTTTTAAGGGAAGTACGCTCGGCTATGTGAAAGTTATTAAGTACCCCTTTACTGCTTTGGAAAAAAAATTGAAGCGCAATCTAAGAGCGGTCGACACATATAATTGTAGATATGACTGTCAATTTTCGTATTTATGACTTTGACTTTGTAGGTTAAGGAGCGGAAATGTTTAGCTCGGGTTATACATAATTTTTTATGGATTAGAAATGTAGTTGAAAGGAAAGTTTGCTATCAAAGTTCATGCCTAAATATTTGCATGATGAGGTTGGTATTATTATATCATGGTTGAGTTTGATGGTGAGTGAGTTTATTGATAATGGATGAAATAGAATTTGTTTAGATTGGTATAAAGTCTCCATGTATTAAACCATGTTTGAATTTTGTTGGTTAGGCCTGTAGGTGAGATTAATACAGTGTGTGTAAACTGTAGTATATAAAATAGTGAATTAAATGGAAGATTTGGGTCGAGCAAGTCGTAGTAGAAAATTATATAAAGTAGGGGAAAGAGAGAACCTTGAGGAACACCTTGCTCGGAATAAAAGATAACGGAGAGGATGTATTTGATTCTTACTCTTAGTTGTCTATTTTCGAGTAGTCACCTTATTAGGCAGATCAAATAGGCAGCAATTTTCAAAAATGCAAGTTTGAAAAGAAGATCCTTTATTCAGACTGAATGAAATGCTTTATTTATATCAACAAAGAAGACCGCACTTTGTTCGCCTTCTATATGGGTCGTTTGTGTGTTTGATATCAGAAAACATAATGGATGGATGATGGAGATTTATTGGTAGAAAAAGCAAATGGGTGAATAGGGAGGGTTAATAGAAAGTACATAATTCAATAGATTTTGTTTTATGTGGAATTGAAGAATTTTATCTATCATAGGGAGGAGTGTGATTGGTCTGTAGTTGACAAATTGTTTAAATTTTGTGTGTATTTTAATTTGTTGCAAATGTTTTTCATTTTGTGTATTCTTTTATATTGTTTGGTTTATTTTAGAATTATGTGAAGTTTTTATGGAACCTGTAAAATTGCATAAAATGTATGTAAATCTTTTCAGATTGTTGGGAATTATTGTGAAATTTTGGAGTATGTGTAAGTAGCAACTGAACAATATAAATATGAGTAAAAACATAAGGCTTCAATAAGTATCACGTCTATTTCTATCCAGGGGACGTGAGAAATTTTTACCCAATGAAAATAGTTTGTGATTGATCTAGGGCACCTTTAAGCGTTGCCCCATATTTCAGTTTCATTTTAAAAAATTGTCTTTCTGACCAAAAATTATAAACGCATACTTTGGGATCCAGCGAAGGACATTAATAACACATCACCCTAAGAAAAAAATTATCGATTTTTAATCATTTCAACAAATTCACAGTCACCTACATTTGAAAAAGTGATTTTGTTTTTGTTTACCATAATGATACAAATTAAATTTTTGTCTTCAAATTATCAAATTAATATATAATAATAAACATACATGGTTCCAAAAATTACAATTTGAAAGATGACGTCGTTTTCGGATTAACCGAAAGTGATACCGACCTCACAAATATCCCAACAAATTGCATTTTTTATGTATTACTCGAATAAATTTTATTTATCTAGTTTTACAAAAACAAAATAAAACAGCTTCCTCTGTCATTTGGGTCACCCGGTATATACAAAAATAACCATAAAATAAAATATTCCAAAAATAAATTAAAATATTGTAATTANTATTAAATACACAATTGCAAATAAATATTATTTGTAATATTTGTATTCCAAATATAATTTAACAAATAACAAAATAAACGAATAATAAATAAAAACAAACGATAAACCCATCTGCAGGCACTTTCAAAACACGTAGGACTAATCATGAAGTTAATTATTAAAATCTTTGCTGTTTCTTTATGTATGTTAGGTTATGGATAGTTAATGGTTACAATGAAAGATTTTACATTTTTGAACGTTTTGCCTAGAACACGTTAAATCGGCACAGTTTTGTAACATATTGGCTAATTTTTGAATAGTGAACTTAAATAGATGTAATCTTATTTTCACAATTTGTGATATATGCACCTTGGTGCATATGATAGTTATGCAACAGTTTTTAAATTACCAAAAATAAAAACAAAAGACGCTAGGATTTATTTTAAGGGAAACAAAATTTTTTGCAACAGTTTAGTAATGATAAGAATCTTTACATGCCTTGGTTGCTATAAAGAGCTTTTGCCGTCAAGCTCTATATAATTGTTTGGCATTTGATTAATGTTTGTTGAATTGGAATCAAATCAAACAAGCATTAAGAATCATTTTAAATAAAGTTTTCGTTTCTTTACTGAATTATATATCTGTTTATGGTATTTATAAAACCAAGCAATACGTAGAGTTCAGAAATGAAAATCGATCATTTTTATTACTTCCTCTATTACTAATCATAAATAAAGTTCTTTAATTGAACAGCATAGTGTTTACGGGTTTTAATTATTGAAAAAGTTACTCCCCTAAATCTCATAACAAAAGTTTCTCCTTAACGAAATAAAACGTGCGGGCATTAAACGTCTCGTATTCCTGAAAGCTTCCAATTGAAACAAAAAGAATTTTATATAGACGCACATAAACTGAATATAACGATGTACTTATTGCACAAGTTGGTATCTTTTGGGAAAATATATTATATTGTTTTACAAATAAAAAAAAGTTTGCAGCAGCAGGAGCATATTGTTTGCCATGTAAAATTTATCATTATTATTATTATAAGGATTATTACTGCACACTTATTATGTTAAATATTAGAAACAAATTTCGAATTAAATTGTACTGACCTTATTGTGAAACGGGCAGATCATTTTCGACTTTTACACATCACTAATTTTTAATTAAACTTGAAACGAAAAGGATGTTAAAGACGTAATTAAAATGGTAGGTGTGCACGCGGTACAAGTGAAGAACAAACTGACCGAACTGAAAACGTATAAAATGAGATCCAAGTCGAATGCAAATCCACAGAAAAAATATAATGGATTTCAGAGATAAGGAAGAAAAAGTATATCGGATGTGATTGAATTTGAATAAAAATAATCTGATCTGAATCAAAATTGTACGGCCCCTGCAGATTTATATTTAAATTTATATTTGAACATAAAATGTCGCATTACTGTAAAGTGTACCTCGCAAAAATAATCATAGAGATTAAACCTGCCAACAAATTTATTAGCAGTCATAATGTATTTGTTGTTAAAAAGCTTTTGAACTAATAACATAGGCATATTACAATAAAATATCATTAACAAACAGCAACTAATTTTTTTTAATTACAGGAATTAATAAATTAATTACCTGTTACATACACATACATTAATAATTTAAAACTATTTACAGATTACTGTATTATTAATAATAACATAGTAACGGTCGATTCTATTAAGTTTTCTAAAACTATTTATATAATATTTACACATAGGTAATAAATAAGATCAGGATTAAATATGTAATAAGATTCTATATAGCTTTGAAATTTAACACTAACAGTAATCGAAAATATGATTTAATCTCGAATAATCTAAAGTGACAGTAATCATGTACATCTTCATTTAAATTATTGAATTGTACCTTATTGAGTTTCCGTTGTAGCGTTCTATTTTTGACTGAGCTCATAAAATAATCATTTGATGTATTTCTCAGCTGATGAGTGTAATCAGTCAAGTCTATTGTTTCTGTCGTCGCTGGATAAATTTACATCAAGATTTCATATAGCAATTAGCGGATTTATGATTTATGTGTTGGCCGAGTTGTTTGCAAATTTGCGCTGTAATTTGAGGAATCGATTTTGTACCTTAGTGGTTACTATGAGTAATTGCTTTGTGGGGAATTAAATACGGGTGTTGTTATAATGAAGTCGTATTTTTAGAAAACATGCACGTCTACAATATCCTGAGATAGGACTGCATTGTTTGTTACACAATAGTTGCATACTACTTTAATGAATTTACTGAAATGTTGCAAAATATAATGCATATATATTTGGAATAAAATTAACCGTAAACCCGCAATCGGTTCTCTACTCTAAATTTTTCACACCAATAATCTGGCAAGTTATTAAATACTATTAAATTTATGAAAGGGCAAATTATTAATTAATCAATGGGATATACAACAGAAATTATAATGATTTTTATAAATATTAAGTTCTTAACAAATTTTATGGAAATTATATTTTGCTACGGAAATGTTCTAATATTCCAATTTTATTCAAAACCATCGGTCGGATAGAGGTGTAGATGAACCAAGGTCATCTGGCGAGACAATTTGAAACGAACTATAGCAGCTCATGCTGTTCTTATTTGCATGTTAAGCAAAAAAAATCTAGCTGATGTTGAAAAACCTTCCAGATTACAAAAATGACGTTTCAACAATATTTTTATTGTAAAAACTAAATATTTGTCTGCATTTGATTAAAGACATTTTTCTCTAATTGGATGCAAGATATAGCGTATAGATTATATTGAACTATGCTAATAATGGCAATTTTTAGTTTTTACTCGAATCTAGAACAAACCAAATTATTATTTTAAATAATGTAAAGTTAGTTTTGTTAGGTTTTGTTAAATCATCCTATAAAGTTTATTGCTTAAAAAAATTTAAGTGTGCTTGGACCACACAACAGAAGTTAAAGTTTTAGTACAATATTTATAAAAAAAAATATTAATCGCGGTAATCGAACCAGGCAAACCGCATTGATATGAAGTTATAGGATTGTGCATGTGATACTGACAAATATTATTAATAATTGAGGTTGCTCCATCTCAATTCCACTAATCGATTAAACATCATCTTTTTTTAAGCGAAAAAGATGGTTTACTTCAAAATTTAGACACAATGGTTAAAATACTAAAGCATTTGCAATTTTTAAAATGTTAAAAAAGTTACAACACTTTTTATCTGACAGTTATGATCTTCTACATAGTTTACTCTAATTCCTTTATATTGTTTAGAATTCAAAAAGAAAAGCGCATAATAAGGGAAAAATGAAAGAGGTAGAATTAGAAAATCCTGGAAAGGTCTGAAAACAGCAAATGAGAGATCTCGACTTGCAAGAAATATTGCTTATTTGCCACAATTAATTGAGTAGCTACGTGTAGAATAATTTAAAAAATCTATAGTATGAAGCCGAACTCTACACATACCCGGGTGAAGAACCTCGAACTCGATTGTCATTTAAATAAATCCAAACAAATACAAATACAACTATGTTTCAAATTACAGAAGTAATATAGAGAGTATCGATAAAACTGATTTTTCGTATTCCAAATTAAAGCTAATGTATTTAAATTTTAGATGTTATTAGGACTTGTTACACTTGAAAACATCTTATAACCTAAGATTAAGATATTATCTTAACAATAAACATACAACACGTATATCTTACAGTAAAAAGTAAACATATCTTATTTCAGCAATGCTCATAAAAAGTATTCGAAAACCATAAACTTGAAATTTCTCGGGCCTTAAAAAGAGTTTATATGTTTTGACATAACACGACACGAAAACAGTTCATTTACTCTGCAATTTATTAAATTTGCTTGGAGTCAGCTATTTTTGTTTACTTGAACAAATCTTGTCGGCTTGCGTCAAAGAAGCAAACATAAGGCAAGATAGTGGTAACTCTTGTACCCTAAAGATAAAGATAAGAATGAAAACGTTTGGTACATGGGATGTGGACACCTAACCTAACCTATACTAACCTAATCTACATGGAAAAAGATTTATTAATCTCAACAAAGGAGGCTCGGTGATATAAACTGTTCACCATTACAAGAACAAAACAGGAATTTGACGATACATTAAGTTTTAAGACTAAGAAGAAATTTTATGGTTCATTAAAGATTTAGAGTCAGAATACGGAATTTAAACCCATAACAAAAAGTATGTGCATTTTTAGAATAAGAGGAGGTAGTAGAAATAAATATACATGCCCTCTTCAAGAAAAAAGCGTTCTATGAAATCTTAGAAAACAAGTGCGAAAGACTCTTCTATGAAACACAATATAAAATGGTTATAGGAGATTGAAACGCAAAGATATATGGGTCCCACTGGTTTTGCTATTGAAAAAGATATGGTAATTAATAGTATGCATTTTGACCACAAAGAAAAACGTCTCCGGACCAAACATCTGTAAACCAGATAGATCATGTCCTTATTGAAAACTAGGAGAAAAGTAAGATTACCAATATCGAAAGCTGCAGAGGAGCAGATATAGACTAAGAACATTTTCCGGTGAGGATTAAATTCAAACTAGAGAAATACGAAAAATAACCAAGTAGGAAAGAAAAATACTGAGAACAATAATCAGTGGTGAGTTTTTTTTTGGGCAAATCAACCTGTATAGATTCTTATTGTCTATTGCCTTAACTGTAAACTAATGCTTAATAAATTTAAAAAAATAATTGCTTGCTTAAGAAGTAAATGGGCAATTATAATAAAATGTAAAGTGTAAAAACTGAAAAGTAAGAACAGGACACAGGAAAGAGTGGAGAACAAAGTTGCTCAATGCCTTCAAGATCTGTAGAGGATATTTTTCAAATATTATGCAGCGTTGACTTCTAAGGTCATTGGAATTCCAATTGATGGCATACGTATTGCACTATTCAGATACCAGTTTGTAATAATTTTCTTAGTAACAAAAATTTTTCAAATTAACAAACCTATTATTATCAACAAATGAGAAGAAATTAATTTTCAACTCTGTGTTACCAAAGTTTGACGTTCAACTGTTGGCAAAATTCTATTTTATATAAATGTTGATAGCTGAAAGGGAACCAAGCGCCAAAATTTAAAAATTTTGTTAATGGCTCCATCAAATTTCACTACCATTTGCTTAAAACGTTGCAGAATTATGTTCGCCATTTTTTTACAATAATTTATTTAAAAAGTGGTATTTAACATAATGTTGCAGATAATTTGAAGTTTGGTTGCTTTCAACTATCATCATCCATATGACCACTAGTTTCTAGTGCAAAAACTCTGATAATCGGAATCCCAGATCAATTGCATAATTTTTTGGGCTTAGAGTCTCGTTACTTTATGGTACTCAAACTATTTTTTTTCGTTGGAATATCGATAGCAAATTTATTCGAATTTTATCTGTATTTTGATGATGTACTACTCTAAAGGAAAACTTTTGATTCCAGTTGTAGCTATTGCAACAATTTTACAAAACTGGCAAATAACCTGTGTTTCGCATACTATATCTGATACAAAGTTTCAACAGAACACATAAATAGAATTAGTTATTTGTTTGTTTGTGGACAAAAATGTAAAAAAGTCTAAAAACAAGGTGATTTTTGAACAACTGAAACTCATCAAATTGGTGACAATAATTTTGTTTTTACTTTTTCTGGGTAAAAAACGCGTAATATAAGTGTTGTTATGGCTTATGCGTTACATGGTAGATCTATGCAATGATGTAGTAAACAAGATATAAACATATAAAGTTAAACAAACGAAATAAACAAAAATAAGAAATTAAAATAAAAATAAAAATTGAAAATAAAATAAAACCAATTTCAATGAAAAATATCAAAAAAAAAAATTAAAGATAAAACATTTAATATAAGTTAAGCACAAAACAAAATATATTTCTTATGTTTATTAAAATTTTATTTATACTAACTATTGTATGATAACTATTTTTTTTAAAGATTGTTTAAATAGTAATTGGTACAATTGATAGATATAATCATTAATTAAGTATTCACTTTAATGAATAATACAATATCGTGCTTGGTTAAAATAATTAAGGTACGGCTCTGAAGCCGCATTTTATTAAAAAACACGCAAAACAGACCCAACTTGCTGGGTGGTATCCTACATGTTACTATCAAAAATATATAATAATATAGGGTTTTAAAAATTTTTTCTTTCATTCAAAAAATATTTTACGATTCCTCAAACAGCTATTAGTATAATCGCTTCTCGGTTTGTCGACTTTATTATTCAAATAAACTTATTAATAAGAATGAACTTTAACAATAGAAGGCGTATAACCACTCACTTTGACCACTTTAATAATACATTCAGTTTTATTAATACGACAAAATATAATATTATTTTTTTTTAGGTAAATATTACTTCAAAACATACATCAAAATAAAACTAATTAATTAAATGAAACTTATTTGATTAATACTTTCAATTATTTAAGCCACGATACACACACAACTAACTAAACTTACAAGATGTTATTTCACGTAATAGATGATATTTATATAATTAATGATTTTTTTCGTCAAACCATTAATATAAAAGCAAAACGCAACATTTTTTCCGTAATTAATTATTTGTATAGAATTATAAACGCCCACATCAATCATCATAAATGCCAATGAAGATGGAACCGTTTAATTATTACTTTGCAATACAGGTAATTAAATTAGGCGTAATTAATTCGTACCGTTGACAATCCATCTTTAATGCATCGGCATCAAAATTACACGTTCCAAATTGATAATATAATCATGGGTTTTATGGCTAATGCGAGTTTTAATTGCCACTTTGTGGGTATATATTATTTAAATGTGGGCTGTGCTCGTTCGAATAAAATATTTATGAATAAATAATCTGCATTTTAAATACATGTTTGTGAGAGTAATATTTATTAATGCCATATAATATGAAATAAAAATAAACACATCCCTAAAATGAAAAACACGAATGCTATAAAATTCAATAAATCCACAGATAAATTATATTATACAGTGTTTTTGAAATCAGTATCGAATTTCTAACAATAAAGCGGGACGTTTAGTCCAAACGGTATCTTTCGTAATCGAATTATTATTGAGATGAGCAACTTTGTTTGTAATGAAATCTGCAGTGTATTGATTATTTCACTGAACACTGCATAAAATCCCTATTCAGATCGTGCAATTTATCAACGTTTCAATTGAACGGTCAAACAAAGTAATACACATCCAAGATAAAAGCACTGTTAGATGCAATTTGCATTAATAATGATGAATAGATGCCCGGCATTTTTACATATTGCCATTACTTATGCTGAATATAATGCAATCATTTATAACAAATATTAAAATATTTTTTATGTATATTGTTTAAAGCAATTTAAAATTTGATATTTGAAGTTTTAATAAGCTGGAATAGTATAATTTTTATTTATTTATTTCAAATATTGAATAAAATGTTTAGCAGGTTTTTATACATATTCAAACAAAACAAAATAAAGGAAATAATAAGAAAATTAAGATATTGTAATTATTATAATAATAATAAAATAATAAGAAATCAAAAAATATGGAGTTATTGTATTATAATACAATTCACTTATGAAGGAAAAAGATATTTATTTCATACATCCCGAACATTTAATTATACACTTTTATAATAAAATAATTATCTTGTAAATTCTGAGTCCCAAACACAATTAAAATTACAACATCCTTTGGGAAATTTTATATAAATATAATTATATATAAAAATTCCAACGAAAAGAGTATGTAAATGTACAACCCCATTATTTTCCATCTTTTTTAATAAAATCTAAATCGCTTAGTTTTAATTAGTACGCGCGGCGCAAAGAAAGTAACAAATGGCCTTAATTAGTACAGATTAATTAAGCGTACATTTCATCATACAAAACCTTTATTTTAATTGTTTTAAACTTATATAATATATATTTTTTGAAAATAAATCGCCGACTGGCACGCACAACGAGAATTAAAAGTTTGCATAATTGCTAATTGCAATATTATTATTATTATCATCATTATTCCAGAATCAATTAATTATATATTGTTGATTTCACTGAAAATGTTATTAGAATGTTAAGAATTAATATATTTGTATAAATAATGTTTCGGTTGAATTATAATTTCGATATGATGAAATATGAAATATATTTCAATTCCGTTTGTATTAACGCAGAACTTATTTGTGATATGTGGATTTAGCATGTCATAAGCGATTTTATCTGTCTGTCTTTTATGATATGGAGCACTAGTTTGAGATTATTGTTCCTAACAATCTTCTAATATTAAATCTTTTTTTTAATACAAATATGGTGTAGTTGTATTTTAAATAGTTTTAAATCACGTTGGTATTTTTTTATTTGATAAAATTATTATGCAATTATATATTTATAAAATAATGTATTTCTATGTTTCTATATAATTAGCTGGTCATTTAAGTGCAGCTTTGTAAGAGAAAATTTTCCAGAATAGATTAATTAAAAAATCTTAGTTAAATTTGTCAATTTTTGTTTTCGCTGCTTTTAGTAATCGTTCTTCTGAATTAGTATTCTGGCCAATTTAGGTTAGGTTAGGTTAGGTTAGATTCCTATAACTTGTAACATCCGTAGAAGGCTCTAGTGGATCCGAAACTAGTAATGTATTCGAGAGAATAAATGCGTGATAAAAAACATAGTAAATTGTTTTATTTCACAGATTTGGCATTTTTTAAAGACATTATTTTTATTGGAATGCGAACGCTAAAATATGTAAAGTTTTAGCGTTCATATTCCAATGTTTGTTTCATCACATAAATAAAATAATAGAAGATTGTATTATCTGGAGTAAAGATGACTCGACAGAATGCTCAAAATGACACAAATAATCCAGGCGATATTTTCACGTGATTTCAAAACACAAGAATTTATTCTGTTCTTTCAAGAAATAATAAATAAAGATTTCAAAAGTATTTTTTTTAAATAAAAAAACTATAAAAAGGTTTTGGTTTTGTTGTTTGGTTTTTGAAAAAAAAATGACTTCTTGAATGCAAAAAATGTTTTTTGTTACTTTGTTAATCTAGATTTGTATAATCATTTTTTTCCAAAACTCTTTCTCTTTCAAGAATTTTAATTTTTCATGTAAAATAAATAAAATTAAAAAAATTAAAAATTAGAAATTAAAAATATCTTTTTAGTTTTAAATGGTTCAAAGTGGCAGAAAAATATAAAATTTTAAGTATTTTTGTTAAATTTTGATGTCCAAATTACTTATTTTTTTTGATGAATTTTAGAATAAAAAATTAAAAAAAAAATACATTTTTGAATGTTTTTAGTGTACTTCAAGAACACGAAATTGTTATTGCTTGCTTGTTAAGCAAATGTTTTTTTTAATTTTTGAGTATTTTGACTGTTTAATTTTGTTTTTATTTTAATTTTTTACTCACTTTAAATCAAGAAAATTTTACAAAAATAGATTTAATGTAATATTGTATATAAACAAACATATATCAACAAAATAAAACAATAAAAAATAATAAACAAAAAACAGACAAAGCAGAATAAATAAAAAAAATCAAGAATATTAAAAAATTTAAAAATTTTAAAACAACATAATAAGTTAAACAAACAAAGAAACGTAGATTAAACAAAATAAACAACAATAAAATAATACTGCAAAATCGACCAAAAATGTATGAGCTTTACACAAAAAATAGAAATTTTATCAAATAAACAAAAAATAAGCAATCGGTAAATGATTAATAAACAAAAAAAACTTTACTTAAAAAAATTACAAAATCTTTTCAAAATGCAGAAAAATAGTATAAAAACATATATAAATTAAAAATAGTTTACATTTTTCAAAGATTTTGTGGTATTTTTTAATATATACCGCATATTTATAATATATACCGCAAATACTTAATTATTTAATTATTTGCAAAATATCAGAAAAAATCTGTGTAACTTTAATGAATAATATATAATCTCGAGAAATATTTAAAAAAATACAGAATATTTACGAAATGTCAATAAATGTTGTCAATCATATCAGGCAATGTCAAAAAATACTTGTAAAAATAATATATAAAAGTATTTTATAAACACTTATATATTATTTTTACAAGAATTTTTGTTTATAGTATTTTCAAAATACAGAGAAACATGATATATTGAGAAATTTAACAAAATATAAAATGTTGAGAGTAAATACTAAATATTTGTAAAATATCACAGAATGCTGCAACACGTTAAGGAATGTAGAAAAATAATAAAGAAATTATAAAGCACAATTTACAAATTTTTTAAATATTTAGGAGATATTGAGAGGAGTTTATATCAATTTGTGGTTAAGTATTATAAAGTCGTATATCACAAAAAGTTTGTGGAAAGTCAATAACATTTGAATTGTTTCAAAATGCAATTTATTTTAATTTTAATTAAACTAGTTAAACAAACAATGTAATCATAATGCTAAAAACTTTGGTGGATATATTTCATAAGAGATATTATCGATATAATATTTCAAAATGTGGTGTAGTCATAATCTCAAAATGATTAGTGTTTTGGGTCTTGGGTCATATCAGAAAAAAAGGTTATTAATAATAATATTACATTATTTCCGGTGAAACTAAAAATGGGATTGCTAAAACACCTATTTAGATAAATAATTTTTATCATCCCAACAAACTTTGTTTAAAAGTATTATTGAAATAGTAATAACCTAGTTCAACGTCGACTTTTGACATGTGAGTAAAATAAATAAGATTATAAGTTCAGAAAAAAAATTCAGAAAATGTAAATTATATGTACTTATATTATTTTTGTACTTAATAATAATATGTGTTATTGACAAATTACTATCAATACTCAAATTTACAAGCATTTTACTATGATCCATAAATAATTATGTCTGCCAAAAGATCAATTTATCTAAATTAAATGACCATTAGTCAAAATTTATATAAGAGACTATTAGTTACATTATAATTAATCAAGAACTCGCTCATCATTTAATAGCGGCCGATATATAAAGCCGTCAAAACACAAGTTTCCACACATATGCATAACTTGGCATACTTCCTCCTTAATAATTTATCTTAATATAATTATATAATTTATACAGACTATTATAAATACCGAAACACCTACCAGAATTGCATTTACTTTCGCCCACGGCTGTCGAGTTTCTTTTTAGTACAATAAAAAATCTGATCTAACTGATTAATTACAGGCTCGTCGATATCACATTAGGAGGTAATAATTTATTGGATAAACATTACGGTAAATTAATATTAGTTAAGTTTTTTTTCACTATATTGGACGTCAGTCGCAGATTCCGTTGGGGAAGATTAAGGTTGAGCATTGGCCCGTATAATTGCACCGGTTGCCAAATTATTTCGACGATTTATTTGCAATGAAATGAGGTGTAGGTGGGCAAGGTAGGACGTTTGTTTTTTTGGATGTGTTTGTTTATTGTAAATTTAGATCTGATATTATCTTTTGCATATTTAATACAGGACCGGAATATTTATGCAGATTGCCATCCATGTGCATATGGATTTTCATTAAAAAATTCATTTGATATTTTTTAAATAAATTATTAATGGTAAATAAATACGATAAATGTTACACTGCGTAATTAATTAATTAAATTAAACGTGATTAATAACTACATTTAATTAAAAATTGTGTTATGTAATAATATTTATTAATAATAATAATATAATTTTATTAAATCAATTAGTAGTAATGCAGTAACGATATAGAATTTGTAGTTAAATCAAATTATAAATTTAATGATAAACAAATATCTGGATCTATCCGGCTCTGACAATTGCAATTAATCGATAACTAATTATTAGTTATGTTGTAAAAGCTTTTATGAATATTTTATTCTGTATGAAATTATAATGAAAGCTCTAAAATAATTAATTTCCGTTATATAATTTTCCAATAAATTATATGAACTAGGAAACTTCAATTTAATTCGTTTATTTTTACATTCTATTAATTAATATCAAAACTTAGATGTAAACTTGTAAGGTATTTATTTAAATTAGAGTAAAAATAGATTTTCTGATGAGATTGCGTTTATGGGAGAACTATAAAATATAATTTGGATCCCTGTTGTATTAATTAAAGTTGAAAGAAGTTTTAATCAAAAATACATATGTTGGGAAGAATAAACGTACGAAATATGCAACGACACCATTTTATATTTCTTTTATAAAAATTATATGTAAATATATATATATATATATATATATATATATATATATATATATATATATCTATAATAGATTTTGCCAGAGCATCGAAACCACTGTAAAGCCCGAATTTGATGCCAAATGATTTTCAATTTTTTCTAGAACAAAAAATATAACAGCTGCTTACCTCAAAAAGGAATTAGAAGTTTTGCATATTAGAATTACATTTAGATATGGATTTTACGACCAATATCAAAAATTGTTCTTCAGATCTGGAGGTCAGACTATATCTACTATATAATTTTGAGGTCGTTGAATCCTAAGCTATAATATTCATTTAAACCAATCACGTCAGCTTTTTTCCAATAACCTCATAATTCAAGCTCAACTACTATTATATTCAACGAGCACATTGGTTAACTGTATAGGGTTAACCCCATACCCCACAACACTATAACGCAATATTATTAGCTATGCACATAAAAAATATTAATTGCACCAATTTATATATTTTACATATTATTATAGTATCAAATATACTAAATAATTATATTTTGCTACGAATAAATTTGCTAAAAATAAATGCACTTTTGCCGTTGTTAAACTGCGACTCAACACCAAAGAGCAAAGAAGTTGGCAGTGCTGAGTGTACACACATAAACTTACTATATTCGATTGCTGTTGCTCATTTTGCCGCAATATATTTGCAGAAATATCACGTGTGTGGATAATATTCAATAATTGGATCCCCATAGTTATAAATACTAGACCAATAGATTTGAGTATATGAACCCACCCACCTGCCCAGCAATTGCGTTATCCATTTATTGGATATTATCCCAACGTGTGACGTTCCTGCAAAAATATTACGCCACAAAATGAAAGACAGTTATCAATTACTTTAGTAATTTGCGCTTTCGGTGGCCGGGACCTTGAATATAAAATTGAATATTTGCGAAGTTGAATATACTTATAACCGGCCGGTGACATATCATATATTTTATTCTGGTCGGATGATACTATTGTTGACTAGTCTAGCAAACAAATCATGTAAAACGTGTATTGTCAGCACATCGACAAATTGCATGCTAAGGGATGGGCCTGGGGCTGCTGAGCGATTTATCTAAAATCCAAAATTCATAACCCTATACCTCTAATAACCACGCCACGCAGTGGTTTGTTTACTTTATGCAAATCAAACTATATATACTGTATAACGTGATAACCCCGGTTATATGGTTTGATTTATATGGTTATTATAGATGCAAAACTTTCTTTGCAAGATCATTGAGAGTCATAGAAGTTTACTTGACACTTTTTGATTATTGGTGATACCTGGTGTAATAGGGTTATATGGAACGCGGATTCAGAGTCAGCGACCCTGAAAACATGTAGCCCAACATTCAGATCTGAAAAACATTTTTTTTGTGTAGCTGTGTAATCAATAAGGTCAAATATCTAGAATATTTGTTCTCCTTTAGTCTAATCCACACAATTCTTTATATATACACATTAATAACATGTGTTCCAAAGCCAGGAAAATGTTAGGTTTTGTATCAAGATCTTCTTGGAAACTTAGTGCTGAAGCGTGTTATATTTTCTACAGAACATTAGTACGTTGTATTTTAGGATATGGATCTGTAATTTGGTCACCGTTTCAAAGTGGAAATAAATTAAAATTGGAGCAAATACAACGTAGGTTTGTGAAAATGTTTTTGTATAAGTTACTTATGAGAAAGAATAATTAATATAAATAATCAGATGCTTGTAGAAACTTACAATTTAAGGTCCTTGGAAGATTGTAGACTGTTAGGGGATCTATATTTTATGCATAAATTGATCAATGGACACAGATTGTCTAGAATTGTTGTGTTGATTCAATTTTAATTTTATCCAACATAAAATTCCGCGTAATACAAATATTTTTAGATGTAATCTGCATACAACTAATTATGCGCAACATAATCCGATTTCTCGTACGTTCAGGGAAGTCTATACTCTTCAATTTGATAAATATTTTGAATTGTTTAATCTATCACATGATACGTTTAAATGTAACTGTCAGCGTATTCGTTTTGATAGATATACTTCGTAATGTTTTAATAATTATTGTTATGCTAATGTTTATGTTTGAAATTAGTTTTTGTGTTTACATATGTACACTGTTAATATTTGTATTTTTCTTTTCTAAAGGCGTTTGCTCTTTATAAATTATTATTATTATTATTATTATTATCATTATTATTATTATTATTAAATTATTACAATAATAATGATCAAATGTCCATTCAATTTCCGGTTAACGATAGACCTTTTGACTATTTTGTGGGGAATAATAAGTCCACATGTTACATTAATAAATTTAAAATGTTTTAAATTAAAAAAAAAACCAATTCCGTTTTCAATAAACTTTTTTATACTCAAATCCAAAAGGAAAATTGCAAAATATGGGGTACATGTTTTGTTATGTTCTGTAAAATGTAGAAAATGTTAAGTATGCAAATAAGTGAAATATTGAAAATGTTGTAAAATAATTGTTGAAAAAAAAAAAACAAAACTTTTAGTATTACAATGTTAAAAAAATTGTTTGTAAACTGCAAGGAAATATTGTAAAAGTAAAACATTTTTTAAAAGCTATACAAATTCTTCACCGCTTTCCTCAGGTCTATAAGTACCAGATTTTAGAACAACACAATTTTCTCAGTCAGCTCAATTAATTTACAGAAAACCATAAACTCAATTAGCAAAATAGTCGAAATAATGAAATTACAATAAAATAAAGAATTTTTCTGCATAAAATTAAAGGAAAACAATCAAAAATAGCAAATTCAATCAAAATGTGGAATAAAAAAAAATTAAAAAAAAACAGATAATAAATATAAAATAACAAATATATGAAAAATAGACATAATAAAAAAATAATAAAAACTATATCAAAATATAAATAATAATATTTAATTAAATAAAAATTAACAAAAATAAACAAACATAATAAATTAAACAATTAATAAAATTAATTAATAAAATAATTTTAAAACACGAATAAACAAAAATGACAAATTATTATGCAAAAAAAATGGACAAAATTACAAAATAGAAAAAGCAACAATTTCAACCAAAAGTAAACAAAAAACAACAAATAAAAAATGTCAAAAATATCAAATTTAATTTGGAAAAAAGAAAGTTCTCGAAAGAAGAAAATATTAAAAAAATATCAAATTAATTAAATATACAATAAATAAAAGAAGAATTGAACAAATTATTGAGACAATCTAAAGATCAAATTTAAAAAAATACAGAAATAAACGAAGAGTATGCAAAAAATAATCAAAATTAATAAAAGCAAACGATAATAAATTATAATTAATTATACAAAATTTTAACCAAGAATAAATTAAAACAACACAATTAATTATATATATATATAAATATATTAAACGAAAAATAAATAAAAAATGTACAAAAGAAAATTAACAAAATAAAAACAAAAGTAACGAATTACACAAAAATAAACAAAAATATACAAAGCAAAACAAAGGAAAGTAATAAATGCAACAAGAAGATGAAAACAGCAAAAAACACATTAAAAGAATTAAAATTGTTAGAAAAAATAAAAATCGAATCAACAAAAAATAAACAAAAACAGAAATATAAACTCAAAATGATCGATAATAACAAACAAAAAGTAATGCCAACCAGAGGAAAAAACTAATAACTACAAGAAGTATCGAATCAAACAAAATATAAATGTAAAAATAAAATAAAATAATCAATGTTTGACAGAAGGCTTGTCACTCACTTAAGTTTTGTTTGTCACTTTTTATAATATTTCTATCGCACGAATTTCACCCGTCTTGTCATTTTGTCATTACCACGACAATCAGGTGTCCTAACGCACAGTTAGATGTTTCACATAAAAAATTTGAAATGCAAAAATTGCCAGTAGTTTGAATTAAACTTTTTAAACAAAACTAAAATTTGTCATAATATTTTAAAATTATTAAAGGAACGTATTCTCTACGTAAAGATATGAATGATATCATTTTAATGTCTAATTTTGATAATTAAATAAATAATATAATTATCACAATACAAATACAATATAATCATTGTGTTTATTGTAATTATTGAAATCAAATGATTTTTTGCTTTTAGATGAATAATAAATGTAATTTAATGATGCTGTTAATAATATATAATATATTATGTCAATATTGATTATATAATGCAAGTAAATCAACGAATATTAGTAAATATAAATACTAATAGACAATTAGTTTTAATTATTAACAGGCTTGATAAACATCAGCCTAAAAAATAGCAGAACGCTCAATCAATGAATGGGTGAACTTAATCCAGATACCTAAAATGCTTGCCTGTCTAAATCGATATCTGCATTGACTCTGGACAAATATATCTGTTCCAGATCTAGTGCAGTCAATATTTGATTGATACTGAAGGTTTATTTAATACCTACCGACCAATATAAACATGCCTTTACTGTATCAAATTAGTGCTCTATATGGATTTTTCATCCGACATATGATACAAATATTCGCATTTATTTCAGCAAATATTACATAATTTCCGTGAAAACTTCTTGTATTTAATTAAACTTTTAAATAGATAAATTTAAAAGTTTTTAATGTATACGGGTTAAAATGATAAAGTTTCTAGACGTCCGTCGTGAACTCTTTCTCTGCTGTCATAATTTCATGTTGCAAACTTTTATTTACATTCCGGAAAATATGTATAAATATTAATATTTTAAATGCGGAGATGACATGAGATATTGAAATAGTCGGTTTGTATTACGAATGCGCAACATTTGATTTTATTGACGGGTGGCATTGCTTTAATTTGGAATTTCTAATGAGTTTTATTATTAGAAATCGATTTTATTTTGCTATTCTTGGACGATCGACAGTAAATAAGTGACGGCGCTATTTAAAACGTTTATGTTTTTAGCGCAATGAGTGGTGTTGAAAACGTATTTAATTACATCAAACATCCCGACTTCTTCTTTTATTAAATGTATTAATCAGTCATATTTAAACCCGCATAAGATTGTAATATATGATGACATATTAGTTGTATGTTGTAAATATTTTAAACGCCATGTTTCATAAATAAAGCTGTAATTATCAAGAATTTACTTACACACATAATAATTTTATGTTATTAATTAACCACTTTAATCACTCCGAAAAATTTTAATTATTGTTATTGTAGCTTTACTTTCAAAATCGTAATATTTCTTAGCAAAGTTAAATACTGTTATTAATACTAAAATTATTATTCTTATATATGCAATATATACAGGCTGCTCTACAAGCTCTATGAAAAACTTTGAAAGATGATAACTTTGCTAATTTCAACTTTTTTGAAGTAAAACTCATACTTTTCAAGGCCGCGTCACACAAAAGCAACGATTTAATTAATAGTCCATTACATAATCACTCATATTATAATTATTAAATGTGACCAACCACCAACAACACACGAACCAAAACCCATTACTCACTACACTCCAACTATCGTGAGTGCTTCCATATATTAAAATTTCACTAATCAAACATATTTTCTTTTCTTTGTCTCTGCGAATGCAACGTTTTATGACAGAGAATACGCAAAATTGATGAGTGGAATTGGTGGCCTACAGTGAGTGGGTGGTGAGTAGTGGATGGTGGGTTACATTTAATATTAGAATATCAGTTATTAAGTAAAGGAAATTTAATATAAAAATGTAGTTGTAATCAAAATCTGGTGTGTGGACCAACCAGACTAAAAATTTTCAATATACAAATAGCAAATACAAATATACTGTCCCGGGCGGCTGAATATGGTCAAACCGACACGATCTCGGCATTTTAAAAAGTTGGCAACCCTAATTATATAGAATATCGGCGATTTTTTTTGTATTTTACGCCTCCCTTTTTACCTTGTATTATTTAGCGCCCCACACCTAAATGTAAAGTTGATCAATTAATACTTTTGACTAAGAAGTAAATCAAACAAAAATTACTGTTTTTAACCACACATTTTTTTGTGGATAAAATCATTATTTATTTCTAATAATGAAGTATTACATAGTAGAGGTCAAAACCATCCTTACTTTTGACTAATTGTGAGAACTTTTTTTTACAAATAGTGCATGCTTATTGTTGATCATCTTTTTTCTTAGTTAACCAAACAAATGGTACGTTGATGACGTTGTTGGGAGTTGATAGAATAATTTCTTTGCTTCATTTATTTGGCGTCCAGTATAAACTTACGACGCCCCACAGTTTAAAAAAATGTACACACACACATCTTCTGTTTACATTGTGCCGATAAATTTGGTTAGTTAGGTTTTCGGCAAATCAACCTATATGTGGCGTTAAATGCCAAAAATATATTTTGAAACTAGAATATTATAATTACTAAATAATTACCACGCCATTACTCCATTTTGAAATAAATGTTTCAAAAATTCACTTCGGGCGGGGATCGCAAACACAACCATTGAATTATTTGTCCACCCAAGGTGAATGTTTGTAACATTTATTTCAAAATGAAGTAATGGTGTGGTAATTATTTACCATAACCTTTGAATTATTTGTCCACCCAATCTGATTTTTTTTAAATTCACCTCGGGCGGGGACCGAAAACACCTTTGGATTATTTGTCCACTCAAGGTGAATTTTTGATTATTTTTTGCAAATTGGAGTAATCTCGCAGCAATTATTTAATAATTATAATATTCTAATTTCAACTTAGGCCACATTAAAAAAAATTAATTGTAAATAATTATTATTTACAGTATTCGTATATTTTGAGATGTTTAAGGAGTGTTGTAAAATGTGGCAAAATAGTAGATAGATAAACGAAAAAAACTCGTTTTGCAATTTTTAAAATACATGTTATTTAGTTCTTTAATTTTAAAATTATAAAATTTTTGCAGTTTTCCTATTGACAGCGCCTCACTTGAGTACACAGCTACTCGTATATATGCACCAAGATGCATATAAATCGTCAAGCATTGTTGATAAAGAAAATTTTTGATAAATATACTCCCATAAATTGCGTCATAATGTAGCAAAACAAATATTTTGTACAATAAATCAAATTGTTTTCTGGACAATTTTTATAATTATAAAATCTCGTCAGGCCAATCAATCTAAATACCTTCATAGTAGAAAAACCTGGAGAAAAATCGGTTTCATATTTGAAGCTCTAAAATCTCAAGAGACAGATTAGCTCTTGACTTTAACTATTTTATTTTATTTTTTTATTATCTTAACATAGTTCGCCTACTCGCCGTAGCAAGATACGAATAAAGGAGCAGAAACACGGGATTGTAATACAAAGGAAACCTATTCCAACCAAATTTGAGCCTGATTTGGGAACGGAGCACGGAACTGGCTGGGAACTATATTTGCAATCGGCCAACCCATTACAATCTAGCGAAAGCCTAATCTAATCTAAACTCTTCTTCATTTTCGGGTCTACCGCTAGCTTTAATTAAAGATGAGACGCAACAAGGCAAAATGTTCTATGCTGTGTATTGAAACCTGTCTTTGTATGTGAGAGCTCGGAAATATTTTGCCTGAAATTTGATAGTGGATTTTATGGAGCTGGTGTAAGTTTTGAAGTTTAGTTTAAAATTCCGAGATACTTGCAAACATGTGAAGGAGCTAAGGATTCATGGTTTATTTTGATTGTCGGCGTATTTTCTTTTATTTTGTATTATGGTATTAGAAGTTGGGTTATAACCATAAGCGCCCACTTCTTTAGGAAACGTCGTGTGCTATCTAGGATGATTTGGAGCTGTTCTATGCATTTTTATGTGTTTTGGTACGACATACACGAGTGGTATTGTCGGCATTTTACAGGAGGTAGGAATCTATGTTAAAGGAATGTGGAATAAGATTATATATATATATATATATATATATATATATATATATATATATATATATA
>JARJEC010155162.1:0-10644 GCA_030264575.1 Tachinus sp. AB-2021 | reverse complement strand
TATCTTTTGCTAGGCTAGCTTGCACCTTACAACCTTTTTTACAACTGAAGGTCCTAAATCACGTTGCCAATGTTCAATGTTATTAAATTAATTTAAGTTTTTACATGTTTGCCATTTACTATGTTTTTAATTTTATTATTTTTTTTAATATTCACAAGTTTTGTACTTTTGATGACGAAAAAAATAATAAGGGATTTTTTATTTTACATTTTTTAAATTGATTTATCTTTCCTTTTCCTGGTTACACATTTTTTTAAAATATTTTGTTTTTGTTAAATAATTTAACAAACTATAAGGATTTGCTTTGATATTCAATTTTTTTAACAAACTTTGAAAGTTTTAGGTACAGAATCTTTTTTTCAAGAAATATGATTGACAAAATATATCTCATTTAAGTTTTAAATAATAATTGCTAAAATAAATATTGAAAATAAAATGTTTTAAATTTTTTTTCTTCAATAAATCCAAAAATATGTAACAATTGTGTATCAGATCAGAACTAAAAATTGTGGAATAGTTTCGAATGGGAAAGTTAGTGATATATATTTTTAATATATTTTATTGATTTTGAAATCTTAAATGTCTCATTACATTACATTACTCATCTGTAAATCGTTAATATTTATACATGCATTCCTTACATATTTATCCGAATATATACTAAACAATCATGGAGGAATAGGCATCTTTGTCGGAGTTCTTGATTTATATTAAACTCATAGTATACCATCTACATAAACACACGCCCTACTGCCATCCTATACTCCAAACTGGGGTCATAAAATTAAACTTTGTATATATTGTTTTAATGGTTTTATATCAACAGAAGTAGCTTATCTTGTATTGATAAGTAAAAAAAAACACTTCTAACAAAAGAGTAAAATAAATGTGAACTTGTTATAGTAATGTTATTTTGGTTCAAATTGTTTTTTACTCTTCTAAATAGAAAGAATGTTTTATTATCTCTGATATGAAACGAGATAGACAAATTAGTTATTTAGATTTTCTGTTAGAAATTAAAAAATGTATAGAACCTTCCATTTTTTGAATCCAGTTAGGAAACGCATTTATTAAATTATCAACCACTGTATACTATTTTAAAACAACCTATAACATATGTCTGCTGACCTGATTACATGTTTGTTTTGGATGAACAAACAAACAGTACACTTCCTTCTTCACTGCCATGCATTTCTCAATCAATTGCTAAAGTGCAAATATTTGATCCATACATCCGCTACCTGGCATAAAACCACATTGCATGCCTCATATATTCCTACTCGTTTTTCACGCACTCTTTTAGTCAATACTCTTCCATACATTTTTCTTGGGATACTGAACAAACTAATTGATCGATAATTTTCACACTTTATACATTCATTTGGCATTTTCTTAAACATAAATTAAATAGCTCAATTAATTTATGAATAAAGGTACTGCCTCCATATTTTAACAATTTCCCCATAATCCCATCCACTCCCTCGGCTTTGTCATTTTCTCATATTACTTCATTCTCAATAGTATCCGATATTATTCGCCATTTCTTCAATTTGGTTTCGATTTACTACAGAATTGTCACTGCTCCAAAACAATTGTTTAAAATATTTTCTTCAAAATCACATTTCAGCAATTAATTTCAATACAACAGCGTTTTTCTTGCATTCCTTGTTTTGCTTTCTTCACCAACATTTTTTTTCTTCTTTCTTGTTCTTAATTCTTAATTGTTCCTTACNGGATCTCCGTACCACTAGTATCTCCAATTAAACTTCTCAATCTTTTATCATACAACACAAAGTCAATTATAGTCTTGAAATCACCCTTATGCCAAGTATACATGGATTATTTCCCTAATAAATTTAAAGCCAATCAAATATCAATAGAATTCAAATTTCAACCAATCACAACTGAACTTTTTTGATTAAACGACTTACTGCACCTAGCGTGAATATTTTTACTTATTAAACACCTACAGCTTTTTACAACGCTATAGCAACAATTAAACAACTATTGTTGCATTGTAAAAAGCTAAAGGATGTTTAATTACTTACCAATAACCATTTATTTGTTATTTAATGTCAAATGTCAAAACAGTTTAGGTTTAGTAAAATATTATTATTTAGGAATTAATCTGGACATAAACTCCAAATCTAGATTTTCGGTAATTTTCGAGAGCGCATTGCATTGCAATTGAATCGTGCAAATTTGATAATAAAAGCCCTCCAGCTGCTTTGTCGGGCTTTTCAATACGTATCAAATTTGCAAAACTCGGAGGTCTCGGGATTTAATATGTGATTAAATTCCCTGCAGCTTTTTACAATGCTATAGCAACAATTTAACTTGTTGTAGCATTGTAAAAAGCTAGAGGATGTTTAATCACGCTCAATAATCATTCATTCGCTATTTAATGTCAACCTTCGAAACAGTTTAGGTTGAAATACTAATATTAATATTTGGGAAATTGGCTGGACATAAACCTCTCGACCTCAAAGTTTTGATTTTCGGTAATTTTTGAGAACGTATTGCATGGCAATTTAATGGTGCAAATTTGATAATAAAAGCTTTCAGCTGCGCTGTCGGGTTTTTAAAATTTATCAAATTTCCTCTCTTCGTTGCCGTGTAACACGTTATCTCCAATTAAGCGACAAAATTCGGAGGACTCGGGATTGGATTTAATCTATGAATCAGTTTAAGCTTAAATCATGTTTTTGATATAAATATACTCTTTTTGACATAGAAACTATCTAAATACCTTGCCATTTTCGTTTACTTTATCCTAGCACTCTTTTTGTGTCAATCCTTTGGGTACCTACCCAAACCATTCAAATTGCACGTTAGATTTACAAAAATGTAATACCAATTAATTGGTCTGTTAAGCAGCAGTTGGTAACGATTATTTAGATTTTCCAGAGCTCAATAACAGCAATTTTGTTTGTTGCAATAGTCAGATAAATATAAAAGTAATTCATCGTTTGTCCATAATTTGTTAATATTATATTGCTGAATCAATATTATGGTGTATCACTCTTTCAAAAAATGGAAGAAAAATGAGGATTTGTTGATTATAGTAATTGATCGGGTTTTGTAAGGATGGAAATGAGTATTCTCGAGCAAATTTGAAGAAACGTTGTTTTATGTAAATCCAGTGCTATACTGTGTGTTTGACTTCAATGTTTAAAACTTATCTATATAAGTGCTTTATAATCAATATTTTGTGGTTTTTGATACTACTATTTTGTCAGTTATGTTTAGTATTGTTGACTGGTCCTTTTTTCAATATACGAACCTACTTTTATACGAATTGAACAAATTTATCTTGTGATTACGTGAATCATGATTTTGTAGTAAAATAGAAGAACAATAGAACAGTGTGAGAATTAAAATTTCAAAAAATATAAAATTACGAAATAAAACGAAATAACATGTGATTCCAACAGTATATGTTGAAATTTTGCTAACTACGTATAGAGTCAAAAAAGTAATTTAAAACTTCAGTTTAAATAAAACAATATACATAACACTAAAAATGCTTGGCGGTCACAAGGAGAGTTCTCCACATTATATTCATTTTAAACTCACTCACTCACCCACTCACTCACTCACCCATTTACTCACTCACCCACCCACTCAGCCACTCACACACTCACCCACTCACTCACTCACCCACTCACCCACTCGCCCACTCGCCCACTCGCCCACTCGCCCACTCCCCATTCACCCACTCATGTGATGCTGATGATTTTCAAATAAACCTCGGCCGCTGAGCGATAGCATAGATCTTTACACATCAAAATTGTTATGAATGTCAGTATTGTCAGTAAATACAATGAAATTATAATATTTAAACAACTGTGTAGTACTTTACTTTATTAGTTCTCATTAGCGCCACCCATTAGATTGTCACGAACGGACATTTTCTTAACACCCCCGTTTTGCAATACCCGACGTTTTGGGTCATTTTATCATGTTTAAACCAAAACAATTTTTTTTCGGCTAGAACGGTGATTACCTAACTTCACTTATTTATTCTTCCAAGGAATGTGGGGAACTAAAATATTCTAAATTTATCAAAAAATAAAATAAAATAAAAATACTAGTTTTAAATGGTTAGACGTCTTTCTATTGTTAATTTGGGGAGGTTATCACCAGTGGAAAATAATTATTATAAACATTGAATAATTGTAATCATAAAACAAGCGAAAGTTTCGGATAAATTCCTTATCCTTTATTAGCGCTAAAATTTATTTATTTTGGTTTTAAATTTATTTCCATTTTTTTCTTTTTCTTGCTTTGATTTAATTTTTAATTTATTTCATTATTTATAATGAATGTAATGTGGTAACATATTGTTTTTAGTTTTACCTACATTGTAAAATAGCAATTTTTCCGATAAATTTTAATATATTATAATAATAATAGACTATAGTCATTCTCCACAGTAGGTAATCTCCTTAAATTAAAAATACTAGATTGGCGTCATTATCATTACTTAATTACTTGAAATGTTTAGTATATTTTTTTAGTTTTCTTGTGCTGCTTATTATATTCAGATTATACAATTATTAAGTGGAGTCGCAGAATTTAGAACTTTAATTAAATCAATATATGTAAGTAATAAAGTGAGATTTTTCAAATTCTGTAAGAATGTAAAACACGTGTTATATTTGAAAAATATTTCGATTAAATTCTTAACCTGAAAAAAACTATAAAAAATTATTAAAAACTATTTCAAAAAGTGACATTTTATAGATCATGTGGACTGTAACGACCGAACGATAAAAAATTATTAAAAGTTTAATCCAATTTATATTTATGCATGACTTTTCGAACGCATTGTATATTGAACTTTCTTGATGAAATATATTAATAATTAATTAAAAAATATTTCATAAACGAGCCCAACTAGAACAGTTTTTTAGTTTTTTTTTATTCATAAATATATGTTAATTTTTGTAATAAAACTAAATGAATCCTAATAACATAAATAAGTAATAAATTAATATTCAATCAAATAAATATTACCACTCGTGCTCAATTTAATAGAATAAAATTCACTTTCGTGCAGAGTCTATAATTTGTTAAGCATGGCTTGCCATGAACATCTTAGCGCCACACACATAATTCTCAACATTAAAACAGCAATTTATTTTGATATGAAGTCTATCGCCAGATATGATAATTTTGCCCTTTAAACGTGATCATTTATGCGCTTGTCTATATACTCGCGAAAAAATTACCAATTTTATATATTCAATAAATTGTTCACAAGGTGACCGACGTTCCGAATACTGGTTGAATTGGTGTCATCTTCACGCAGATGTCAAAAACATTATGTTACATCACAGTTCTTTCGTATACAAATGAGTATTAATATTTAAGTGTGGCTATGGATTTTACTTGCGTGGTACAGCAAGCACATGTTATCGTTATTTCATAATAGAAATCTTTTCACGACAGGTTGCGCAGTATTCAAAATGCACACACGGGTGGTGAATTCGCCGGATTCTTGTTTGATGAATAACGTGTGAAAGATAAAGGACTGTATGAATCGGACTTGGTGATGCGTTTTTTCTATTGCACAATGACTTACTGACGTACCGTTTCCGATCAGCACAATTCCTCAACAATTATACATAAAATTTACATTTATATAACATCTTATTTCATAATCCATGGGTTCTGCAAATTTAATATCAATGTCAAATATTAATAGATATGCAAATATTAAAAGAAAATTATTTATTTCAACGAAATTATTTTTCTAAACTGATTGTTAAAAACATTTAAAACTCCATGCAACATGATTTAGTAATACAATTTTATTTGAATGCCCTGATAATTTATATACTTTATTTAGTTATGTAAATTTAATGTGTCATAAGAAATTAACCTAAATTCTATTTTAACAAAATACAATTTAAAAAAATGAAGAAAAAAAAAAGAAATTAAATTTACTACCTATTATACGTAAAAACAATTTTATATTAAGATTTTATAGAATTTATTTGCCACTTGATTTCCTCATTGAAACGCAGTGTGAATTATCTTGGTAATATTTTAGCTGTCATGATTGAATATTAAAATTCTTTTTGAATATTCAAATTGTTGGCTATTATAATATCGTTAATGCAACAAAATGGCATTATTTATGTAATGAATTATGCAAATATAAGTTTTCTACATTTGCAGTTTGTAAATTACGTAGTTAGTGATGGATATTTACAATAAGAAGCAAATTGCTTAATTGTTCTCCAGCCTACTAACATTCATACTTGCATCCATTTTTCTATAATTTGTAACCTTATTTTAATTTTTAATTTTATTGATATGTATACAATGTACAACTAGAAATGATGTTTATAAAGGATGTAAATCACAGATTGACTAAATTATCCAAGTTTATGAAATAGTGATACAATTACTGAAATATTTAATAAAGTCTTCTTTATAGATTAAATCAATCTACCAAAAAAGTGGAAAATACTCGAACAGTTCGACGTAACGAAACGTCGTTTTATTCTTAAAATAATTTGCGTAATTTTAGTATTTTATTATTTTTAGAATGAATATAATTAAATTTCACAAAACAAGGACTTTAAATATTAAATTCATCTTTTCTTAAATGCATGGATTTATTGAATTTTTTGAAGTAGTCTACTTAATTCTTTCTGCAATAACATAGCATTTACTAAAGTAATTTTTGATTGGTTTTTAAAAAAGTAAATTAGGAATTAAAATATGAATTCATATAAAGTTCTATGAGTTTTTTTACAAAATAAAGTTGAAAAACTACCCGTGAAAAAAAAATACTTTAAGATTTATAGAAAAAAATATATCGAAGATATAAAAATTGCTTTTAAAATAATTCTTAAATAAAATTTTGTTAAAAATATATTTTTCTTAAATTACTTTAAAAACTTTTAAATATAAGTAATGTTCTCTACAACTTATGAAATATTTTAATAAATTAAATATAAAATTACAGATTTCAGATATTTTCTTAAAGATTTTTATTAATTTTCTTTTGGAAAGTGCTTGTAACTATTTACTATTGTTTTCTACATCAACTATTTTTTCTAAAACAATTATAAAGAAGAAAATAATTAAATCTGAACAATTTGAAAAAATCAATAAAATGTGAGTGCTGGGAACGCAAACGAGAGAAGTCCAACTTATTACATTTACTGCAACTACATTTTTTTTAGTAATATTAATTTCTATTACTCACATTGTTAATTAAATGTGTATCAAAAGTGAGTATGATTCGACACTATCTGATATTAGATTTATCAAAACAAGTTGTAATTATTTAATCTGGATATTTAATGACATTTTATTTTATTAATTAATTTATATACATTTAGTTCACGTTAATTTATTTAAATTCAATTGGTTGTGTTTTTTACATTAGTTATTTTTATCATACAGGTACGTTAATTATCGTAATTTTTAGCAACGTTTGACTGCGTATGTCGTATATACAAGCCAAAAGTATTCCTTGCACAATTACATTGGCCAATGCATCGGAGGAGACGCACGTGACACCAGTTTAATTCTCATTTTCATTCGCTCACGTACTTCTTGAACCGATTTGTTTTTTGGACTCGCATCTTGCTATCAAAAAACAATAACAATGTTTTCTATTGAAAATTTTTATTTTTAAACTTTCCAACATATCTAAAAAAATGACCTGTTTGTCCACAATCAATATGCTATAAAAAAAATTACATTGATTATAACCTTAAAAAAAAGTAATTACATATAAGAATATAAAATTTTGTTACACAAAATACTCTAGAAATTATTTTGTATTCTTCGATGGTACTTCGAAAGAGAAAAGATATTGTGTTATTCTTATTTATTAGTGAAACACAAAAAAGAATAAAATTACAAATTAATATTTGATATTTTTTAACTATCTAAAAATAAAATAGTAAGTTCATAAATTATTTTGACATTTTAAAATGTTATTTTTAATGGAATTTTTACTTTTTTCATATTTCAAGATAAATAGAATAAATAATAAGTTAAAAATTAATTGGATGATTTAAGAAAGAAGTTTTATTTTTATTTTTTATTTGTTGAAAATTTAAATATATTTTTGACGAATTCATTTCATATGGATGTTGTGTACAATACTATTCAGTTTAATACCGAGCAGAGTTTTTCATTCTCTTCGGGTCCGTTTATCGTATGTAAAACGCAAGACAGAGAAATTAGAGCTTTTTCTGCTTTCTTGCTTTTCTTTTAGTTTCCTTTTTAGTTGTTTTTGTGCTGAAGAAGTTTTTTCGCATTTCATCATGCCTGATCTAATTTTTCTATACTTTGATTTTTACCTTTTTTAGACATTTTCCGCCGTATATACTTTTGTTTTTTGTTGATTAGTTACAGTTTTAGATCCGAGATTACATTTTTATCTTCTTTATCAGCTTGTTATCCTTCTTTTTATCTTGAATTCTGATTCTTTGTATCCATACTCTTATAACAATAATAATGACGTTTTTTGTTATAATTTTAGTACCTGGTTGAAGGCGATATTGTCTCAGCATAGAACCTTGAAGAACTTTTTCTTCGTTGACATTTTTGTTTTCATTAGCTAAATCAGCTATATTAAACGTTTTGCTTGTTTTATAATTACTACTCAATGACCAACATTTTATAATATAATTTGTCAAAAAGTCATAATAGTCATTATCCGCTGGAGATAACCTCCACCTTTTCACATGGCTGTGTAGGACTGCTCTTTATCTATAAGTAGCTCACCCACTAAAATATTCCCGCGTCTTGATCATAAACCACAGCGGAATTAATTTATGGCTATTACTTTGCTGTGTTTATTTTCGTTGTTTTGCCCATTGATAGGAAAGAAAGCCTACTTAGGATTTTATAAATACACGTCTCAATGCACTTTTAGTTGTTTTTAATTAGCAGCATACGAGCTACAACGTTTAAAGTAGTTATCTTTACAACCACGCCAACATTAGTGTGCCTTCTCTTTTCCAGCCATCTGCCACAGAGCAGCACTGCATATTTTTCTTTTTGCTCTAACAAGAATATCTTAAAAAGGCTGTAAAAACAAAACTAGCTGATTGAAAAGTAAATAAAACAAACAAAAAATTATTCGTTTGAATTCTCTTTTTTTATTTATACAAATTTGTAATTTATTAAATTACACGGTTTTTAAAATAATTTTAAGAAATTGAGTCCCTTCGTTATCGATACACAATGTCCGCTAATACTTATCGAATATTTTTTATCAAATGGCAAGGCTTGTTCGAGAATTGGTGTAAACAATGGATTTTGGATATTCAAATAAAATAAGTTGCGAAATTGCTACATGAGGCAAGCGCACTAACTGTTAGAACAAGAAGACCAAAGCAGAGAAAATCAAAGCAGAGCAAACTGGAAGACTTTCCTGTAAATCAGGAAATTTGCGATATATGTACCATAGCTCTACTTTGCCAAAACCATACTTATAAAACATTTATTTCTTTAATACTGGACAGAAAAAAAAGTTTTTATCTATTGCTTGTTTGCGTACGTAGCGACTAGGAGAACTCTTAATTACCTGCCTTACTGCTTTGATAGTTTGTGGTAATCTAGCGTTTATTGGTAACCAAATCCTTTTTTTAAACAATCTTTTTCTCGCTCTAACGCAGTATTTGAAACGGAAGCTGGCCGAAATATTTTATATAATATAATATAATTGTTTTATATTAGTCCAGTCAAATAAGGCAACATTCATAGACTTCTTCTAGTGCTGGTATTTTTCTTCATAAAAGTGCAGGTTTGTGTGTTTCTCTTGTCTTGTATTAAATTTATTATTTGTTTTTATTCAATGTATAATCTATTCTTATTGTTAATAATGTATTAATATTTTTTACTGACGAGTGCAAACTAAAAGGTTGTTTTTGCGGTGGGGTCTACGGTGTGCCCAGAGACGGAACCAACACTCGTTTTGGTCTGTGAACATACTCTGGAACTCTCTCGTGTTGTGCGTTCTTTTCCATCGTTGCGCGGGGGTACCTTTCGTGGGCCGATCTGGATTGGCTATACTATAGTTTATTACTTGTAAATAACTTTTTTACGTCAGTAATATCAAATTTTTAAAATAAAAATTAGAAAATAGTAATTCGTAGTTCAAATTTTTTAATTGTATTATTTGTCTATTATTGTATGTGAATTAGGTATGTGTATGTAAATTTTAAATTTTAAATTTTACATTTAGATTATGTAACAATTCTATTTTTTCTCATTTGACAAGTGTTTGTTTGTTTATGTTTTACATCATTGCCCCTAAGTAAGCCGATGGCTTGTCATAGCGGGGTTTTGATGAGACCAACAGCTTATAAGGTGACTTCCGAACCACCCGTGTAAAACAATTATATTAACAACACAAATAAATAATAATAATAATAATAATAAAAATTATTATTATCATTTTTTTAACGATTTTCGGCAATGTGTAAAAACATTTAGAAACGTATTCGTTTTTTCAAAAATAGTTTCAAATAAAAGTTGTTTTCAATTACATTTCTATAAAAATAACTTATCTAAATTTTTGATTAACCGTGGGGTTTTCACGTAATAGCGGGAAAGCCAAATATGTAATACATTACGGATTATGCTGAAAACTAATATTTAAAA
>JARJEC010155127.1:0-18030 GCA_030264575.1 Tachinus sp. AB-2021 | reverse complement strand
TCTAAGTTTTTCCTTGGTGCATCGTTCCTGAATTTATCCAATTTGGATACCCGTAGTGACCTACTTTCTTATCACATCCAGTTGCACTGCCCCAAGTTTATTTTTCTATACTTAAGTTTTTCTCCACGTTTCGCATCTATTTATTGGGTTGCTGTTAATTATTGTGTTGTATATATTTATTTTTCTCTTTGTGTTGATATCTTTACTCCTTAACAGTCCGTTTAACGCGTTTATTAGCTTTTTTGCTTGTGTTATTCGATGTCGTATTTCTCTGGCGTCCGTTCCTGACTCGTGGAACCATGCGCCCAAATATTTATACTTGCTAATCGGACCAATATGTCCATTGTTCTCCAAGTCTAGGACTTCTGCTTTCCCGCCAATGCACATATACTAGGTCTTCCCTATGTTCATGGTCATTCCACATCTTTTGTATTCTTCTATGAGTTTACTAGTGGTAATTAACTTAACTAATAAACTGATATTTTATATAACGTTGTTTCTTGCGTATCTTTGGCAACCAAGTGGTTTGCAAAAGTAATCAAAATACCTATTTTTATTTAATAACAAGTTTTCATTATTTTATTAGTCGTTAATTAAGTTTTATAATTTAAAATATATATTAATAGTGGATAATTTGAAACACGATGTGATTGTGGAAAAATTAAAAAAAAAAAAGAAGTTATTAATAACTGCAAACCCAACAAATTATATATGGTTGAAATCAGGATAAAAGGTTACATTTTATAAAAATATAGAGCACTAAGGTTTCAATTTGAAAAAAAAAATTGTGCGGATAAAATGGCCGCCACGAATCCGCAAAAAAATTAGATTTCCAGTCCATACTGTAACGATTTTATCCGGACGTTTTTTTAAAAATAATTTTAGGTTAGTGTTTTATTGGCGGTAATTTCGAAAGTTTTGGTAATTTTCTAGGGTATTTTGTTTTTTTTATGCAACAATTTAATAATTAGGTGTGTAATATCAAATATGTTTTAATGTCCTCACTTATTTGACATTTATTCCCGCAAGAATTTCGCATTTCCGCAATCGCATGAACGGGTCTTAATGCGAGAATAATATAAATAAAGTTTTTTTCCAAAAATTCGTTGCCAGGCAATATTCAAGAGAGCGCGAAAACCTTGATCAATTATTGCGAAAAATTTATTGAGACAAAAACTCACAATTATTCTTGATTAGTTTCAGTCTTGTGTGGTAGGTATTTGATTCGACTGTTTTTTATGTATTATTAGTTTTATATTCTTAAAAATAAGTACAAATTAGAGTACAAATGTCAATGTCAAAATTATTTTAAATTACTGTCAATTAATGTCAGATTAAATCCCGAGATCTCGCGAGTTTTGTCGATTAATTTGAGAGAACATGTTGCATGGCAACGAAGAGTGCAAATTTGATAAGTTTTATTTTATTATTATCAAATTTGCACGATTCAATTGCCATGCAACACATTCTTGAAAATTACCGAGAATTAAAACTTTTATATTGTGGGGTTTATGTCTAGATTATTTCCCAAATAATAATATTATTACTTCAACCTAAACTGTTTTGACATTAACGAATAACCAATGAATGATTATTGGGCGTGATTAAACATCCTCTAGCTTTTTACAATGCATCAACAAATCTTTAATTGTTGGTATAGCATTGTAAAAAGCTGCAGGGGTTTAATCAGTAAAAATATTTACTCTAGGTGCAGCAAGTCGTTTAATCGAGAAATTGCAGTTATCATTGGTTGAAATTTGAATTTTAATGACATTTGATTGGCTTTTAATTTATGAGGGAAATAATTACACATTGTTTCCACGACAATGAAACAGCAGAAAATTAATCTTAGTAGTAATCCTACAAGAGACTGAGAATAATGCGAGAATAATTGAAGTTTTTTCAAAAGTTTGTTACCAGGCAATAAACTTGAGAAAAACGCAGAATTATTCTAGATTAGTTTCAGTCTCCTGTGGTATTTAATTAGACTATTTTTTGATATATTATTAGTTCTATATTCTTAAAAATACGTAGAGTATGAATTAGAGTATCAATGTGAATGTCACAAATTATATTAAATTTCTGTCAATTAGTCACACCTTGATTCCAAAGTTATAATTTTTACATTATTTCCGAATCGACAGGAAATTATTCCCAGTATAATAATGCTACATTCAATATTCCCATTATAATAATGAACTGATTGGTTGTATTATAGCATATGATGAGCATTTGCAATTATTTTATTGCCTCGTTGAAAAATCAAACTAGAGCACGCATGGCGTACTAAAACTTTTCCTTCCTCCGCTCGCACGATTTATGCAAAGCGTATATTTTGCAATTTTTAATAAAAAATAGTCAAGCTAGCAATTATACTTCAAAAACATATGGATTTGTTAACCTTACTTAATTTATATGTCAAATATGTGTGTAAACAAATTGTTGTCAACATAATATGTCATCAACATATTTAATTAATATATGCAGAATTTTAACATATATTTTAAAATAAATACCAAACCTGTATCCTCAATTGAATCTATTGCATTCTACTACTTAACATAACCAATCTTAACCATCTTCCGGGAGCCTACATACATGCATACATGCATACATGCATACATGCATACATGCATACATGCATACATGCATACATGCATACCATGCATACCATGCATACCATGCATACCATGCATACCATGTATACCATGCATACCATGCACACCATGCACACCATGCACACCATGCACACCATGCACACCATGCAAACCATGCAAACCATGCAGACCATGCACACCATGCATACCATGCACACCATGCATACCATGCACACCATGCACACCATGCAGACCATGCACACCATGCACACCATGCACACCATGCATACCAACAAACAAACAAAACTAAAAAAATAGTCTAATTTATATATATCCTATGGATTTATAAATATTTTTGTAATCTTTAAATTGTAGCAGCCGTAGCCATTTGCGCATAAATGACGAGCATAGTAGTACGACCTGTGCGAGTAAAGAAACTAACACGCTCTTAACGCTCTATAAACGCTTTTAGTTGTTGTGTTTGCTAAATATTTAGAGTGGTAAGTGGTGATACGTGGATGGTACACACAAATTATATTGATTCGCACGACATCTATTAGGCCAAACAAGAAACATAATTTATATTTTATATATTATAAGGTTCTTTAGCTGAGTAAATCTGTGGTATTACTATTAGAGATGATTGGAGTAATCTAAGAAAACTTTATTGCGAAAATAAATACCAACATAAATACACTCTTGAGATGATAGATAGATATTATAAATGTTAGCAATTTATAATTTATAAGAGTTAGCAAGATTTTTATTTTAAACTTGTTAAATTGCATTAAAGACTAATAATAGTTTTTGGTAAACTAGAAAGTTTGTAATTAAATAATAAAAGACTGTAAATAATAGTTGTAGTATTTAATTTAGATGAGTAGCAACAAAGAATAAAAATGAAAATAAATGTTTTTAAAGTCTATTTAATATTTATATTGTTGACATTGTATATATAATATGATATAATTTGTTATGTAGATATGCCACAATTCTCGCATTTGATGTAAAAGTTGAAAGGGATGCTCAAGAATTGGCCGATTCATTGGGAGTAAAAATATTCCAGGCTGATATTATTTATCATCTTTTTGATAAATTTATGGCTTATAGAGAAGAGCTAAAGCAAAAGAAACGTGATGAATTTAAACACATTGCAGTATTTCCATGCAAACTGAAAATATTACCACAATTCATCTTTAATTCAAGAGATCCTATTGTTATGGGAGTTATTATTGAGGCAGGAATTATTAAAGAAGGTACCCCAATATGTGTCCCTAGTAAAGAAGTATGTTAATTATTTTTTTTATTAACAGATAATAATTGAGTTTGCTTTATTTTAGTTTGTGGAATTGGGTATTGTAACTAGCATTGAAAATAATCATAAAAATGTGGATAATGCAAGAAAAGGTATGGAAGTGTGTATAAAAATAGAACCTATACCAGGAGAGTCCCCAAAAATGTTTGGTAGACATTTTGATGAAACTGATTTGCTTGTTAGTAAGGTAGGTTAATTCAACAATAATAATGTTTATTTAATAACTAGGAGTAACTGACGTTTTAAAGACAGGGTATGTATATGTGTAGTTCATATATAAATGAAGAAAAGTAAAAAATGTGCACCACATGGGAAACTTTTTATTATGCATTTCTCAGAAAATTTTATTCTTTGAAAAAAGTTGTGCACTTGTAAAAACTCATTTAGGTTTTTCAAATATAGCAGGTGATCGCTACTTAATAAGAAAATTGTATTTATCAAAATTGTCAAAATCTGACAGTATGATATTCTTATTATAATAAGTGAATTTTTGAATCATAATGTAATGGTTATAGAACATAAAACTAATGCCAATTAAGGTACCTCAGTAGCTGAATTAGTAGAGTATAGGACATGTAATGCAAAGGTTGTGGGTTCTATCCTCACATCGAAGTGTGTTTTGGAAACATTTATTTCAAAACAGAGCAATGACAGCATTTCAATGTTTATTTTAAAACTTTTTAATCATATAAATTGTAATTATTTGTTAATATCATAAACAACTCTTACCCAATGTTATTCCCAGTATATCTATAGAACCACAACATGACATTGCCAGCGATCGACGAAATGTTAAATTGCTGTGACATTTAAAACAAATTTATTTTAATGGTGCTCTTAAACTTGTCCAATTTTTGTATTGCGCAACTATATTGCGTAAGTTTGATATTTTGCCGACGAATAGAATTCTATCAAAATTTCAATTCATTATTTTATTTTGTCGTTTTATAAACAGTTTTGTTCTATTGAATGTTTTTATTAATGATATTAGTGCATTGATGGTAATTAAAATAAAAACATTGATTAACACATTCTTTAAAACTGTAAATACATTTTATTAAATTATTTGATTGCAAGTTTTTTTTAAATCTGATGTGTTAAATAAAACACATTTATACTTTAATATTATTCAAAGTAATGTTTGAATTGGAATGCTAGCTGTTTTATTCCTGCTTATCGAAAAAGCTCCACAAACAATAAAAGATTAAATCCTTGAATTAAAATCATACATAAATAAATTATCAATATAGAACTAATATATGTTTCATTTATTATAAAAATAATAATTTTATTGATATTGATTCATTCGTGGCAATTAAAATCATTTAAGAAATATTGATTAACACATTCTTTAAAACTGTGAATATATTTCATTAAATTATTTCATTGTGAGGTTTATAAACTAATGTTGTTTATTGAAATTAAATTGAAATAAAATAGAGTTCGCGCCTTTGATGAATCTCGAAAGACCGCCTCAAAAGGGAGCGACACGAGCAACAAATAAAATATTGACTGGAAGTAAGACAGCAAGATGCTCGTGTTTAAGGATATGCCCCGCCCATATATGCATTTCTATATGATGTTCGCGAAAGTTGGACTGTATTGTTTATACATGTCCACTCCAATTCCGCCTCGCTTACTTCTGCCATGTGTAAATGCTGTATTACATATACTCGCTTGCTCACTAAAATACATGTTTCTGATCTTATTTATTTATCATAATATTCATTTATAATTTAAAGAAATGTGTGTAAATCATAATATGTTTTTGCTTTCTGATACATTTTTTAAATTTAATTTTTTATCTAATTATAATAAATAAAATAATTAAAAATAATAATAAAGAACAATTTCTTATAAATTATAAAAATAAAATTATTATTTATAAAAAAAGATTGATCAAGGTTTCACAACTGGTCCGCCAAGTGAGAGCCAAAGTAAGGAAAACATAACCCAAAATTGAGTTTAGGGTATAACTCAAACATGTTTTATATGGTGAATTTAGTCCCCGGCGCACAAGTACTACACATAGAGTAGTGAGTAGTTTAGTGACTATCCCTATGCGAATAGATTACTTTAGTCGATTGAATAGTAAAACGATTTAGGCCCGTTTGCCCAACCGCCAGTTAAAATTTTAATCTTTAGTCTGAACTAAAACTTATTTCATTGCACCGTACTCAAAGTGCGGATTAAATCACCCTAATTGCAGGTTAAATTTAAAACTATAGAATTCCGTAGTTTAAAGTGTCAGTTAATCTCAAATTACACAATTCTGACAACAGCAAAATAATATTGTTTTAGCAGAACACGTGGACTTCTATTCCTATATGGATTACATGAAATGAGATAAATAATATAAAATTCGATGTTTGAGTGTTCTCATTAATAAGCAACCTTCATACAATAATTAATATGTTATATTTATTTTGTTGTTTTTTAATAACAATTCTATTTTTATTATGTATATTTATTATAACAGACCGGCTTCGATATATAAATATAATTTTCAATTAACATTAATAAATTCTATAAAATTAAAGAAGAAAATATAAAATATCTTTTATATTTAACGTTAAGTTATTTGATTTTACTGCCAACATTTTCTGGTAACTTTTAGTTTTTACTTGACAGATGTTGGAAGATGTACAAATAATTAGATTTTACCGCCAAAAATGTCTGGTAATTTTTAGTTTACACCAACATTTGAGACGTGTGAAGTCACATTAATATGAATTTTCCATGGTTTAACTGTAAATTAAGACAATTAAATATTGCTGGTGCAATGTAAATTATTTTAATCTGAAAGTTAAAATTAACTAAAGATTAAGTATTTGCCACTTTTAATTGACAGTGGTGGAAACGAACCTGAGTCGTCCAAATTGAAGTAGATTTATTCTTGTCGGGCAAGTAGCCCCCACTCCGTCTCATACAGGCCAAGCCACTGGACTTGCTATTAATCCCAGTTCACATCTGCTTAATGTTTAGTGTTTAGTGCTAGTTGAGAGTATAGTTGCGAGTGATCTTGTTAGCATAAAAGGATTTTGGAGTTTAATGTATACTTATCTGGTTTCACAAAAACGCAGGCATCATAAATATACATCGCATTCCTATAGAAAATAAACAATTGGTATTTAATTTAATATTAATAATAAAAAATGAGTAACATTTTATTCTAACATAACAAACTAAATTAATTAAAAATAAATAATTCAAAGTAGACTGATTGAATTTAAAAAATAAATACTAATTTTCCATTGTATAAATAATACAAATATAACTTCGTTATTTAAACTTAATTATCGATATTAGTAATACGTAGTAATAATTAATTATTGTAACAAAATTATAAATAATCCAATTGCTGACAAGTATTCGGATTGATGGTACGTGTGTTTAATGTTTAGTTTGGAATGGAGTAGGGGTTACTTGCAACTTGCCGCAAAATAGAAAATCTATTTTGTCGACTAAATAGATTTACCATTGATTTCACTACGACACTTTGCTGTCCACACTGTTAAGTTACTAAACCAGTCGCAACTATACTTGCATGTTTTATAGGTCAACGCACGCTTTAAATGGTTTTACTTCAAAATCATTTTGTTTGAAGAAAAAGACATAAATATACAGATAATATGAATTTTGTTTATTACTGCATTTATTTATTTTTTGCACTAATTAAAATTGTTATTAAATGAAAAATAGCTCTTCAAACGACAAAATCATTCTCGTATTAATTTACTTAATGAGTTAAAGTTTTAACCATGTGACTGGAGAAATTATATGCGGATAGAATCTCTATATTTATTTATTCAGCTTGGTTAAACCAAGAATTCATAAAAAATACCTATATCATTACTTCGCTTTAAGACACAGCGTTATAACTGCTATGATGTCAATCAAGACCTCAAGTGACCAAAGGAAACTAAGAAGCAACACAGCAGATGCATCCAGTTTAAAATAGCACAGTTAAATTAGTTTATATGTATCCATTCCGTACTTAGGTTTTTGTGCAATAGTTTATTTAGTAAGTAGTTTAGCAGTAAATTCTTACAACAAACAACAACACTGTCTGAAAAAATCTTTGTTTCAGTATGTATCAACAATTATTTAAACAGTTGAGTTATTTGGTTATAATCATTATGAAAACTTTTACATGTGCACATATTAACGTAAGATCATTAATTGGACATTTATTGCAAACTTAAGGATGATTTTACTATTAGAACAGTATGATGTATTGGGACTTAGCGAAATTTGCTTGACAGATAAAATAGATGGCAATAACTTGGCTATTAATAAATACAATATTTTTCGCAAAGATAGAAATGCAGGTAGGGGAGAAGGTGTTGGTTTCTATATTAGGAATAATATTAAAGGACACTTAGTTCCAATATCCACAAGTATAGAACAATTATGGATAAAAATAAATTTAAATAAAAAACACTATATATTAGGAGTTGTATATCGTTCACCAAATTCTGAATATATCCAATTTCTTGATGGATTTAATAGAACTCTTCCCAATTAATTCCAGACTGCGATCAATTAATATGCGTTGGAAATATAAACATTGATATGCTAAGTATAAGCCCAGCTCAAAGGGAACATACTACTAGCATGACTTTACTAGACTTGATATTTATAACAAATGTTAGTGATGTAGTTAACCATGGTACCAAAGAGCATTTCCGATCAGGAGTGAGTTTTTTGTAAACTAAAATCTTTGTCTATATTCAACAATTCAACAAAGATTTGCAAATAAGTTATTTAATAAAAGTATGATTGACTTAATTGATTTACATGCTTCAATAGTAAGCAGAAAAATTAAAAATAATAAAAAATCCATAAAAATATAAACAAACAAAAATATGAATGACTTCAATTACTACAAGGACATTAGAAACTACGCCACCCTAGCAGTGAGAAATAAAAGAAGGCATATCTAAATACTATATTAAAACATGACGCAAGAAGGAAATGAAGACAAAATTATCTAGATTGCATATTACAAACGGAACAAAAACCGATTACCGAATTAATAATAAAATCCTAACATGATCAATGAAAATTTATTAAACTCAATCGCAACCACAGATAATGACATCTTCAATATAGTAAACTTTTATAATACCCACCGATTAATGAAGCAATAGAATTCAAATTTACTAATATATCAGATCAAAATATTTTCAAATATTTAACAGAAATTCGGACATCAGCTATAGGTTTGGACAGAATAAGTGTCGACATGATAAAAATGTATATCTCATATACTGAACTCTGCTCTCTCAATCAGGGTATTCTCATCAATCTAGAAAAAAAGGAATTGTAATACCACTGGTAAAGATAAAAAATCCCTCATCGTATAATGACATGAGGCCTATTACTATATTACCAGCGATGTCAACATTTTTAGAAAAATTGTAAATGGGCAATTACAATGATTTTTAAATGAAAACGCTGTGCCACCCCAATGCAATCTGGTTTTCGAAAAGGGTATAGTTGTACTACTGCGCTTTAAATATTATAGATGATATTTTACTAAAAATTGACAATAAGAACGCCATTCTCTTCATACTACTAGATTACTGCAAAGCATTTGATACATTAAACCGCAATATATTAATTGCAATATTAAAATATATTGGTTTGGATTAAACAGCTATCACCTTTTTTTATATCTTATTTATTTGATATAGTGCAATGTGTAAAAGTAGGTGACAATATTTCGTCCGATCTACCTAATATGGTGTACCACAAGGTACTATTTTAGCTCCATTGTTCTATTCCATTTATACAATTAGATTGTTAAAACATTAAAACATTGTAAAGGTCACCAATATGTAGACGATAAATAATTTTATTTAGGTTTTAAACCTATAGATATTGTAAACAAAAAATATACTAATTAATAATGAAATAGAGGATATTATTACTTATTCCGAAACGAAAAAAAAAAAAACTAAAGGATCAAAATAGGATAAATAAAAAAAAACGATTAGTACACAAAACAAGAGCAATAAAACAGAAGACAAAGCATAAGAAAAGGTTAATGTAAGTAGAAACAAAAAGTATAATAAGAGAAAAAGCAAATTAGAAATACAATGAAACTTCGATAACTCAAACCATGACTTGCCACAAAAAATTCATGGTATCAAGACTTCGACTTATTAAATAAAGTACTATTTGTGTATGTATTTATATGCATGTATTTTTTGTCTAGATGCGTTACATATTTGTATATATGTTACTTTGATGTCATATTTGTGGGAGAATGCAAGTTTGATAAATTTTAATCTTGCCGCTTGTTCCAGATATAGATAAATTCTGTCCTCTTGCCGCTTTAAACCATTTTAAAACTGCTTTGTCCACATTTGCATAAGTTAGTTTTTTTGACCTCTTGGCACTCCTACTTGCTCTGCCACTGTTGATTGCAGTGATAACTGTTTGTTTATTTTTTAAAATATATAGTAGACATTGTACTTGCTGAAATACCATACTCCATGGTACATACCTATATCATACTCTCCACTTCTTTTATAAGTCTAAATTTTTCATCAATAGAACGTTTTTAAAGTACGCTTTAAAGACATATTGGCAGCAATAAAACTAATGTGATACAAAACAAATAGGCACAATATTTTTCCACTCGGTGACAATACTAGTAAAGCATATTATATACATGAACTTAAGTAGCGCAAAAACCGAACATGAGTGCGAGCGATAAAAATACACGTAGATCTTATTAAGGGATTAGCCCAGAATTTGACTTATCAAAGGTGGCGCCAAATATTTTATTCGAGTTTTAATATAAGTTCGAATTATCACGTAAAATTTATACACAATTCTCAACACTTGACACTATTGTCAATCAATTTGATTTTAGTTATCAAAAATTCGAGTTATTGCAGTTCGACTTATTGAAGTTTGACTGTACTAGCTATCACAGAAACAAAAATGAAGGGAACATTTATAATTAAGTTAAAGTATAGACATATATTAATATACAGTGAATTTGACAATATAGAAAGAGCAAGAGGAGGGTGGCTAATTTGAAAGGTGTTATTTGAACTTAAACGGTATCCAAATGGTATCTAGGATAACATAACATAACCTATTACTACTAAGATATTTTACATGTGATGTCAAAAGGTGTAAAAATACTGTTTGTGTTAAAACAACACTTAAAAATTAGCCCGCCATAAGTGCGTTGTCTCTGTTATCTATAAAAGAGTGAAATATGTGATTGAGAGAATAATTACTATTCAATTGGAAGTTAACAGAAATCTAACAGCAAACTATTATATTAAAATATTAGTTTATGGCCTGTATGAGGGCGAGAGCTAAAGTACAAAGGACAACTTTTGTTACAAAGTGAAAATAGAAAAGAACCCATTTACACACTAGCAGACTTTAATGCAAAATTGGAAACAAGAATTAAGAGAAGGAACGATGAAGCAAAAAAAAGATGGCAACAGACTGTTCCATTCTGTATTGTTACTGTTCGCAAGCAAAATATTATGTTATGTCTATTAATATAAAAGCAAGGTGCTCTGTTCACCTGGTTGATATTAAATATAATTATTAGAGGATCATTTTATAATAGTAAAAATAAAGATAACAGAAAGTACAAAACAAGTTAAAAAAACAACTTACAACCTGAAATAACTAGATGCAGAGTATACAAACACAAAAATATTTATATAAGTAATAAATACCAGAATTGCATAAGAGATTTAATAAGTAAAGAAAGTACACAAAGCAATTGGAATACTTTCAAGAACATAATTATAGAAGCAACAACATAAACATGTGGGAAAATAAAGACAAGAATTGTATTAAAAAACAAAACACGAAGACTATAAAGAATACACGGATATTAACAATGATTAAGGATTTTTAAATCTCCCGCCAAAATCAAGGTACGAATTTTACAATAAGACCGTTCACACGGACACTTTTTCAGACAGTTTTAGAATATAAACCCCAAATACGTAACATATCATGTGTGGTTTGACATACTTGAAAAAACATAAACACCGTAAAATTCATTCATTGTTTTTAGCGGTAATTTAAATGTCCTCAATCATTTTTGATACTCCTATACTCAGCACAGAGACAGGAAATTAAAATAAATCATAATTAAAGCCAAGGCACAAGCATGGGAAGCATTTGGGAATACGCTGTAGAAGAATTGAAAAAGAAACTGTTTTTTAGTTATTAAAAAGTTGTAAAAAAAGGTAAACAAATACCAAGACAACAAAAGTATATAATAAGAAAGCCCAAGAAAATCATGGAAATAGCAGTTTGAAAATTTACTGGAATAAACAGCAATAGAAGATGGCAACAACAATGAAAAGCAGTGTACTATGATTATTTATTATTTTATAATTACACTTTATAATTTTATATAATTATATAAATGTAATATAATAAAAAAAATCGGCGTGAGAGACTTGAGCAATCAACTTTCTGTTTACGAAACTTGTATACTAAAAGTCACACCACAACCTATTCTTGTATAATCTTTGTTACCATACCCTCTCGTTGCTCAGGTTGTTTTTACTAAACTTAACAGATTGTATTGAAATTTTGAAATTGTAAATGAAAACAATATTTTTAATAAATGTTCTAAATACAATTATATAATATTAACCCTTTACAGAGTTGTGGTTAGTTTATTAACCACATTTACTAAATCATATAACGTACATAATGTTTTTAAACGGAAAAATAGTGAATTTTAAACCATATGCACTAGGCATTATATCTCTATTTTCTGTATATTCACATTTAAGAGCTAGGTAGATATATTTGAAAAGTGGTTATTTAATGAACCACAGCGCACTTGTGCATCACACTTTTTTTATAAGTATGAACATGTTCAACTAATTTTTGTGAAAACGACAACTTTTTGACAAGACAATTGATTCTTATTTTATATATTTTATTTTTTTGAAGTAAATAAAAAAATATTTTATTTCTTTCTATTATATATATATTTCTACAGAAACTTCTGTACTTCTGTACACACAAAAAGGCTGGTCCGAAATTGCTCATTACCAGCAATAAAATAAAAAAACTAACTAAGTTCGGATTAGAAAATACTGGTGTACATTTACCCATTAAAAGGACGCTTTGCTTTCAAGATATAGTACACGAGAAAAACCTATACGTTTATCTATGATTTGCAAAGAATTCAATGTGGCACTGTGCCTCAGTTGTTTTTAACGATTATTTTACAGGATATTTTAAAAAATTTATATATGTACTTTATTTCTTTTTTTGAATATATTATTTTTGCAAATAAATCATAAGTTTCCAAAAAGAGACATACCTTTATTGGTTTCTTAAATGATCTGTCGTTTTTAAAATAACCACACTCTCACCCCCTTTAAAATGTTTTAGATTTTTAAAAATATTTGAATTGCTCTCCGCATTTACATTCATATCCACATTTGGTCTACGTAAACACTCAGCAAGGCAAGACATCACCTTCCACCTCCCTGCGTGCACGTCTACGAACACCTTCACATATACTATGTTTACCTTTACCTTACCTAAGTAAACTAAGTAGATATGTACGTGTTTCTTCTAATGTGTTTCCCTAATTTTGCTGCAATTGCAAATTTAATATGATACATTTTTTAACATCAACTTAGTTATTAAAACATTTTTATTAGTTACGGTATTTTTGTATAATTACTGCAATTTTGCTGCAATTGCAAATTTAATATGATAAATTTATTAACATCAATTTAGTCATTGTAACAATTTTGCTAGTTACGTTATTTTACTAATTTGGATGCATATGCAAATTTAATACAATAAATTTTCTACAATCAATTTAGTCATTAAAACAATTTTGTAATTTTGCTGTAATTGCAAATTTAATGCCATAAATTTCTTAACCTTAATTTAGTTATTAAAACAATTTTATTAGTTACGTTGTTTCTTTAAATTTGCTGCAATTGCAAATTTAATACGATAAATTTATTAACATCAATATTTGTCATTAAAACATTTGTTATTTACGTTGTTCTTTAATTTTGCTGCAATTGCAAATTTAATACGATACATTTTTTAACATCAACTAACATTTTGTTAGTTACAGTAATTTTATATTACTTACGAATATTGTAAATAATAATTATTTACAATTTAAATTTTTAAATATAGAATAAGTTGAAATTAAGATTTTATAATTATTAAATAATTACTAAGCAATTACTTCATTATGAAATAAATGTTTAAAAAATTCACCTTGGATAAGGATCGAACCCACAACCTGGAGTACATGTGTAATACTCTACCAAGGTACCTTAACTAGCATCGGTTTTGCTCTATATCTACGTATAAAATAAAAAAATACTTAGATAAGAATTCTTTGTTTTTGTCACTGTTTTCTTAAATTAAGTAATATTTTTTTTAAATGAGAAGGTGTCGCGGAGTACCTTGTAAATGTCAAACATCAATATCCATTTTTACAGGAAAGCTGTGTATTTTTAGACAAAATTGTTACTGTCAGGCATGTTATTATTTGTCACTGTCACTAATATTTCTAGCGGCTGAACTTTATAGGCTTATCTTGTTTTTATACGTTTTATGATTTTGTGTTAATATTATTTTTAACTATACTCTTCAACTAATGTATTCTGCGTATTCAAATGTATTTTTTTGTCTTAATGTCCTGTGTAAACCTTATGGTTTACATTACGCACTATATTTTATCCATGAATTATTTTTGCTTTTTATGTGTGATAATGATAGAAACTAATTATGTAAGTAAATATACAAATATGTGTATTACAGCAAATAACCTCAACAAAACAAACAATACGGTATCACTTATTATTATTAATGCTTTTGTTCAGTGTTTAGCCTTAAAAACACTTTTTCTTTTTTCAATAAGCTTATTATTATTATTATGCCAACAATTTCAACTGACACATTACTAGTCACTCGCTGCCATTGATCTGGGTCTGTTTTCCTCATTTGAACATCGCAAAAGCGCCTTCTATTGGATTTTGATTGTCTTCTATAGTAAGATTTTTTGGATACGTAAATTTGCCAGCCGATAGTTTTAAATGGGCACAAACAGATGATGTAAAAGCAGAGTAGTAAGAGTAGACATATATAATTTGTGAATTATGCATATAATATACAACATATTTGTAGCAAATATTACTAATTTATTGCAACAATTAGCCAGGTTATGAAAATTTATGTACGTACTTACATCTCGAATGAAGTTTTACTTTTAGTGTGAGGCACAATCATATTTTTTTGTTTATACTTAAAAAAAATTTTTTTTCCGAAAATGGGCCTCTCAACTAATTTGGAGCTATGTCATTGAATTTTGCTACTCAATATATTTATAGGAAAATGTTTGTTCAAATGTATTGCAATCTCGATTAAATTTAGAAACTTTTAGTAGTGCAAATGTTTTATAATAAATATTTGCAGTTAACAATAAGAAAACAAGGGCATTTATTGCTGCAAACAAAAATTTTGCGAATTATACGCTCCCTGTGGATACTAGCTTAACCCTACAACCTCACTTTTTTTAACTAAATCAACTTCTTTTCAAATAAGCCTCAGAATATAATCTCGTAAAAAGTATTTTGTTTTTTTAAGGTTTTTATGATTGATCCATAGTTTTCACTTTGCATGAATTACCTCCAGCTTTTGTTGTTCCATCCATCCCCAAACTTCTACTTCATACCAAATACATTTACAATTCACATATTTACTGTAACACAATTTAAATGTTTATTTTGTCTCTTTAAGCTAGTTGCAATATGCATTTAATTAATTTTATTTATTTCAGATTTCTCGTCAATCTATTGACGCCTGCAAGGACTACTTTAGGGATGACTTACTGAAAACTGATTGGCAACTAATGGTGGAATTAAAGAAAACTTTTCAAATATTATAACGACAAGAATTTTAAAATACCAGATTTAATTTATAATTCAATCATTATATTTTATATTTTGAATCTTACTTTGTTTTCCATAAATTTTCTTAAATTTATTAAATATTATGTAATTTTCTATTTATTCTGATTATATTATATATCTAAATAATTTTTATTTATGGTATTAGTACTTGCATTGTATTGTCATATCTCTTATATCATATAATAAATATTGGTATAGAATTATATGATATAATAATTTGATGTATTTTAATTAATAATACATATTACAATGCAGTTTTTTAACTTATTGTTTGATAAGAAAATAAAAATATAATGATGAGTTGTTTGTAAGTAACTACACCATCCAATTGCTACATTATGAATGATGAAAAATATTCTAATATAATATTTCTTTTCAATTTTTGCAGTAAAATATGAAAAATAAACAAATTGTATTCAAATCAAGTTTGTTATAATACTTTAATAAAAAATTTACTTTTAGAAGGAGAATGATGGGAAGAAGGACCAAGTAGAATTTTCAATTAAATATATTAAAAAACTTGCGAACGTTTTGACGATATCATTCATATTTCTCAGCACTCTAAAAATTAATTACAAATAGTAAGGTGATCTATTAGAATTTTTATAAACCCAGATTACATTATTGTATAAATAGATAATTAAAGAAATTGAACTGATTTAATTGTTTAAAAAAATATAATAAATTATACGAATAAATTACTCAAATTATGTAGGTAAAAACTCATCTCATTCTTTGTTAATTGAACTCCGTAATGATGAATAACAAAATGATCATATTGTAATTGATGTGGAACACATCTAGGAGTCTAAAAATTGCCGGAATGAAGAAATGAAATCCAACTAGCTTTTAATATAAATTTATCTGGTATGAAAGTTCAAGGAAATATGGATGCCCTTGCGACACTTAATTGAAAATTCTGTGTTTCTTGCAGCCATTTCTTTCTAAATTTAATCTCAAGGACGCCAATCTACTCTTATTTAATAATAATATTACTATATTTTCAGTTGAGCAGATTGTATTATAGGAATAAATATACTATAAATACATATATAGTATACGTATTTGCATTGGTATTTTCTAACAAAGAATATGATACTACAATGTGAAGTCAGGAACAATGTTTACTGATGGCAGCTTGTTTTTGCTCAAAGATTTTTTTGAAGATATTCTCATCCTGACCGTGTAGATTTTTTGTGGGTTCGGCGAAAGATAGAAACCGGCAGTTTAGTATAAATGTAAACAGCTGAAAATATTGCATTCTAAAATTTTAATAATTTTATAGCACAATTTACCGTATCATGTCAAAAGGGTGAATGAATCGGAACGAAAACGAAGTACAAATATTGAATTCAATATGACAATGTTAACATTTACAATGACAATCGTTTACTTTCTTGCCTTCTGATCATCTAAATGCATTTCTTACTTACTTTAAAAGTCGGATAAAATAAGGTTAGGTTAGGTTAGGTTAGCATAATTAATTAATTAACAGGGTAGCATAATTCCAAGAATCCGAGTATAAAGGATGAACTGATGTGGTGAGGTGAGGTCATGTGAGATTAGGAGAGGTCGGGTCAGGTGAGTTGAGGGTTTAATCAGTTTAGAAAACAGGAAAGTGGGACTAGGCCAGCCAGATTGGTTAATCAATTGAATTAGATTGCAATAAATAAATAAAATTAAAATTACTATTTAAATTAATGAGTTTAAAAATTAAGTTTGTTTAAGTTTCAATTAAATATAAATGAAGGTAATTATTCACCTTCTTTGATTTTGCTCGTTTTGCATTCACCCGTTTTTACATTTGCTTTTTTTACTTTCTTTTCTCATGTAACTCTTTCTCCCTAGCTCGCACCATAACCATGTCGTCTCGGGGTGGAACTGAGGTGCCGCGTATCTACGTTTCCGGTATTTCTTTTCCCGATAGGAGGCGTGCCGTTGGCAGAATCACTGGAGGCGGCAATCGCAAGCTTCCGGTCTATTGTCTACCGGTTGCTGTGCCGCAGGTTTTTTTCATGGGTCGGTATATTGATGGTAAGTAGTATAGCTAGGAGAGTTCGGGGCCAAAATCCCATAAGAATTTACATAGGGGTCTGAAATTACTTTACTTCCTGTCTGGAGAGATAAGGAATTGCACAACTCGGCGTGTGCTGAT
>JARJEC010155121.1:0-25583 GCA_030264575.1 Tachinus sp. AB-2021 | reverse complement strand
TCCTTATAGTTTTTTATTTGAATCTTACAAGTACTTTTCTCAGATATATAAATTGATGTTTATAAAAAAAATGAGTTTACTTGTACAGTGTGATTCATAACTCAAGATGAATAATTAGAGATTATATTAAAAATTTTATTCATAAAGCGTTTACACTATGTGATTCACTTGTGATTTTTTATTTGATATCATAAGCAAAGTCATAAGTAAATCACATAATGTAAATCCTGTTTGAGACGACGGCAAAACAATGATCCTGCGGTGATCTCATTCTTCCTCTAATCTTAGCCACCAGTTTATTTTCTTTGACATTGATACATTTACCTGAAATTGCTTCCACAGCATGTCTGTAATCGAAAAAAATGATAGGCTTCTATTTTAATATTAGGGTAAGAGAAATTTCTTAAATCTGGTGTTAAACTTTATAACTGCTGAAATGCGGAAAACTTTGAAATATAACCTGCAAAATATACAAATGTAAACAAAAATTTTAATTTTCTTGGTCAATGCGTCAAGCAAAATTGAAAAATAGGGTTATTTTAAAGCACCATAACACAAACAATTTCTGTTTTTTTCCCCATTTCAACTTCTCAAAAGTGCCATCTATTAGTTTTGATTTTTCCTATACTTTAATTCTGGCTTTAAGAATCTTATCTTTTGCTACTGAGCCGGAAAAAGCACAGCCCCCATGAGATGCAGCATTTTGAAGGGCTCAATCGTAGAGATCACTATAATTAGAAAAAATAAAAAAAGTGGATGTCATTGTGTGTGAAACAATCGTAAAATACATTTATTCATGGTCGGTCCCTGTAGTCCTCCTTGCCATGTTTGAATGGTAAATCAACAGCATACTTTGCATAATTTATTTAAATGACCCAATCTATATTAATAAATAAATATACATCTCGTCGGCTTAGTACGAAAATTGCATAACTCCATTAAGACATATTTCACAGGAGAAGCAAAAACTGATTAAATTTTTCTTTTTGTATACACATGTTGTTTCGAGTTACGCGTTTTTCTAATTGTAAAATATCTTGGTGGGATTTTTTAAAAATTAATACGGAGTTTACTACTGATGAGTTCGACATTTATACAGTAGATAGTATCAAATGTTATTTTGCACCAAATGTGTAGTTACGCAGTTTCCATACTAAGCTGACGATATAAGCAAATTTGCTATGTATATAGGGTGAGTCATAATTAGTTGTAAATAACTTAAGTTTCTTATTGGTAAAATCAAAACAAATAATCCAATATATTTTTAGTATATATATATATATATATATATATATATATATATTTATTTATTTGATATATGTATATAGAGTGATATAGAAAACAAAATTCTATTAATGACTAACGTATTAATTGTTAAGTTCAAGTAGTCACATTTTGAGAGACAGCGGCTATTATAAAGAGCCAATAATTGTTTAAAAGTATAACATTATTGTTATACAATTTTCTTTCGAAGTGATTCTACTCCAAGAGAAATAATAGATATTTTGTGTATGGCTTTTGTAACGTAAGCACCTTAGCAGCCTTTAGGGAATAATACTGCAAATTCCCTAATAGACGAATCAAAAAAAACCGACAAGTCACATTGCTTTAAATTAGGAGTAGAGACACCATTTTGTTCATAATTTAAAATAAAATCTTTATCAATATTAAAATTGATGCAAATGCCGAGATATCATACAAAAAATATGAAGCAAATATTCAGGCAAAAACCGACATGTCGTTGCTTCTCTGAGATGCATAAAACGACATGTCCAGTTGAGAAAATATTAAGGAATATCAATACTTATGCAATTTTAAAAATGTATTTTTTTCTATACCCAAAAATTAATACGTACAACGAAGAAACCCTATCCGAATCAAATAATTATGAAGACACAAATTTAAAAATTTAATTCAATTTACATCCTTTAAATTTAATAATATTTTTTGTTTAAAATAATTTGTATTTTACTCTATTACTCACATATTTCTAAATATATGATTCAAAATACGACATGTCCAAAATATATACCAATTACCTAGCTTAATCGACATAATATATTGACTAAATAATTAATACTACTAAATGTTTTTTACAATTTACCCAAAACAGATTATGGTGGACATGTCGGCTTTTGCATCTGGACGCCTGATATAATACTTTAACAAAGCAAGTTTCCTTCCAAAATATAAATTAAAACAGCGATATAATTTTTTCTTGAAAATGGACTTATTTATACATTGGACCCCTCATATGTAAAATTGATTTATTCGCGTATTGTTATGACGAGCAAAGCAAATAGAAGTAAAACTTTTATAGTGAGGTCTAATGGGCCTTCCACATGACAGCGACTTGACTGTACGGTACAATTTGCTCAAATTATACGGTACATCGTGCCCTGTCCACACAATTCAAACATATATGCGTGAACTACAGTACCATCCCATCCTTTTCGACAAGGTTGCCAGTATTCTGCACAAGTTGTTTGCCAAAAATTCCAATAGATATTGCCCAATTTGTAAGTACATTTTTGGCGGTAATTTTAAACTTATTCTTATAAATATACACTCAATGATCGTGAAAAAAATTATACAAATACTGCGGCCCAGATTTATGTTGTTCCAATCTTGATAATGTGTTTTTCGTATTTGTTGAATAAAATAATACCTTTTCTGTTTTTATTATTATTATATATATATATACCACGAACCTTGTCATTAAAACATTTTTTGGCAGAAAATTGTAATACGACACAATGTCGTGCAAACCTAGTTTGTGGGGTCTTTTTCAACAGTTCACAAGCCGCTCCATGGGACTGCATGATAACAGTTTTTTCGTCCACCCACACGGGCTTTGGCATACAAATCGGTTTGTGCAGGCAAGGCTTAAGTAAAATATGTACTTGTGGAAGGCTCATAAAGAATATGAGTTAATAAAATTTAAAATACAGAAAATTAATTACGTTGCTCATTATTATTATACATTTAACACAATTATCGTACGCAACACTGCACAAACATGTTTCATGGAAAATGTATGAAATAGTATGCTTACTCCCGGCCGGTAAGAAACTTTGGTTAAATTATTTACACCTAGTTATGTCTCGCCCTGTATAAAAATGCCTTTGTTAATGTTTTATTGTCATATTTATAATTAATTTCTAAAAACCTGTATGAACATTCTACCGGAGAAACAAAATTTATAATATAGAATTCCAGCCTGAAATATTTTTTATAAAACTATAAATACTATTCTAATCACGTGATATCAGTTTTTGAACGGTAATTAATCTTTCATGACAATAGCTTACAGAGGAGAAATTGGGTACGTCTGAGAAAACTGAACTGGATGCCCATTTTGAAAATCTCTGGGATCGCGCCGATACGACAAAGGTGTGGACAGAGAAACTGCTCCGAAACACGGAAGCCGTACTGATACCGAATCCAGGAAATCGCATAGAAGATTTTGTCTATGAAAAAATCGAAAAGAAAAAACCGTCCAGGCTAAGTAATCTAGAATATATGGGACTTGATATGATCGAAGCGGGAAATGTGTTTGGGCCTGGAACTGGTTACGGCAGTTCCCTTATCAAAGTCGGGCTGTGCGAACAGAAACTCGGTCAAACTGAACGGGATTACATTGGATCAGCTGCCATTTGTTATACACAACCGTTAAGAAAGTTTCTCGAAGGTGAGATGAAAACTATATTGAAGGAGAAGGCTTTATTAGAAACTAAAAGGTATAATTTAGAATTTCCATATTATTTAATAACTTAAAATGTATTTAAATATTTTTTCTAGATTGGATTTAGATGCATGCAAAAATAGAGTGCGGAAAGCAAGAAGTATGTTGGGAACACCGATGGTAAGTGTACCGGGATACTAAGTTTAATTGAAAAATAATTATCAATTAATATCGATTCATTATACAGTTTTATTGTCGATTCAAAAATGTATAATAAACATATACAATGTTCCATATAAAAATCAATTTTGATAACATTTTTAGACAAACTGGAAACTAAAAAAAAAAAATTTTTGAAATCCTATATACAGGGCTTAAAATTGTTATTGTACTCACTTATAAATCTCAACAATACAACCAAAATTTTAATAAATTTGAGTTTAAAAATCAACTGTTTTTCGAAATGGTTATCGGCATCCATTGATTTGCAATTTTGCAATTTGAGCGATGCAACTTTTTAGTCCTTGCTCAATGTGTGCGTAATGGGGAATGTCAACGGATATGTTTATTCATGACACAACTTTAACTTGAAGATAGTTCTTTATGTGTTTTTGAGTGGGTTTTAAAATGGATTGATCAAGTTCAAGTTGAATTACTTAGGGGCAACTTAAAATTATACTTAATAAAAACGTTTTAGTTTCATTTTTATTTTCAAGTAACAATCGAAAACTAAAAACAAATACTAAGAATTCTTCTAAATAACTCGAAATTTTTTCTATTATATTTGCGGCAACATGGATCATCTATTTTTGACAGTTTAAATATGCACTTTCAAACTTCAGTGCAATCTCATAACCGGACATTTCAGAATGCAGCGGTGCACATCCATATATTTATTTAACTTTAAATAAGCGGACAAAATCAGTTGCACCGTCAGTGTCTGCTTAAGAGGAGATTTCACTGTACCAACATTGGGAAAATTTTATTAACACAAATTCGGGATTCAATTGAATAATTTAAAATATTTTGTAGATACATTGAAATCAGGGACACCATTTCAAGTTCAACAAATTTCTTATTTTTAAATTTTTTTTCTTAATGTACAGGCTGGCTAACTTTGGACTTTACTATATGCTATCTCGTAAACTAAAAATGCTAGATAACTTTTAATCTTTTTACTTTTAAATCAGTCGTTTGCTATTATGGCCTCTATTTGGTTTATTTTATAAGTTATGGATACAGGACTAACACGGCTAACACATCGTATGGGTACTTTTTTACATAGAATCCAGTGGTGTAATCACTATTTTCTTCTTTCTTAAATTTTTAAGATATTTGATCAACTTTTTTTTTCAAATGGAAACTAGTTTGCTATATTTTTATAAAATATAGAATTTGATCTTGATTTTAACAATTCATAGTTTATTGGGTTTAGTGTTAGGAAAAACCGGATAACTCCATTTTTTGTAAGTAATTTAACTAAAATATATACAAATTAACAAGTAGCTAGTAATAAACTGATATTTTATATAATTGATTTTACTTGTTTAAATTTGTAACATTGTTTCTTGCGTATCCTTGGCAACTGACATGTTTTACTATGCAAGAAAAATCAAAATGGCTATTTTTATTTAAAAACAAGTTTTTATTGTTTTATTTGTCATAAATTAATTTTTACAATTTAAAATAAATATTAATAACATTTGTGTGGATAATTTGATGCACGAAATCTCACTTGGTGTGGATTTAAAAAAAAAGAAACCCAACAAATTATATATCGTTGAAATCAAGATAAAATATAACGCACTATAGTTTCCATTTGAAAAAAAAAATAGTTGATCAAATTTCTCCAAAATAAAAGCCAGAAAAAAAAACTGGCTACGCCACTGGATTCTACGGAATAAAGTGCCCATAAGATGTGTTAATCCTGTATCAATTACTTAAAAAATAAACCAAATAGATTCCATAATAGAAAACGGCTGATTTAAAAAAATCTAAGTTTTCCTTGGTAACTAAAAATTATAGAAATTTTTTTTTAATAAACAAAAAATTAACACAAATAAATCTAATTTTTTTAGATAATTTTGTAATTTTTTTTAAGCAAAAACAAATTTTTTTTTTTTCAAAAATCAAACGTCGAAATGATTTTTTGTTTGGTGATTTTTTTCTAAAAACTCAACTTATTTTTGCTTACCTAAAAACAAAAAAAAAGTTAAATTTACTCGACATTTCTTTACTGCCATTGAAAATAAATATTATTTTTTAGGCATAAATTGTATTATTATAGTGTATTTTAATTGTGAGTTATAAGCAGTTCTGATGTCATAAAAAATAGTCCTTATAAAAATTTCACTGTAGGAACATATAAAAAAATGTATCCTGTAGTAGAACTAATCAGAAGTGCTTTTAATGATAGAATATGATTATTAAATATTATTTTGAAATGATATTGATTTAATAATTTCTCTTTAATGTCTTGCTTAATTCAGAAGGATGGAATATCTCCTGAAACTATGTTAGATCAGGTACATATTGCATACTAACTAAAATCTACATGATTTATTCAAAATATTATTTGAAAATTAATACGATTTCTGATTCACAGGCTGAAAGAGATCTTCGCATAGCCCAATCTGAATTTGACAGACAAGCTGAAATTACAAAACTACTTCTGGAAGGTGTCAGTAGCTCGCATGCTGCACATCTTCGATGTTTACATGAATTCGTCGAGACTCAAGCCAGGTACTATGCACAATGCAGTGGTATAATGACGGAACTGCAACAAGAATTGGCCAGGTAAACAAAACAAAGAATGTGTGATGTAATTGTGTCTCGGTTTGATTGTTGTATTCTAATGGGCGGTAGTTTATTCAGTAAAATAAAAGCATGGTTTGATGTGTAATGATTTCAGTGCTATGAAACCTGGGCCTGTTCTCCGTATTAACAGCGAAGATATGGAACCCACTGTGCCTAACAATACTCGTGCTCCTTCACCTTCTTCCTTCACTTCTGCTTCTATTATGGCTGTTGACGATGCAAACTTTTCTGTATTGTAAACATTTTCAACTCTGTTTTGTTTTTCATGCTTAAATGTTTGCTTCTTATTATTTTATGTTGCATGTATATTAGTTAATGTGCGTATTTAATGTTACGTTATTTTAATAATGTAAAGTTCTTTATAAAGGACAAGCAAGTGTCTTACTGATGCGACAATATCCACCAATTTTCTTAACATTGTTGCAATTTATCCGATATTTTTAAATTTATTTATTATATAAAATACAATATAATAATAATAATATCAATGATAATTAACTTCCAGTTAGTATAAAATATTTAAAATATTAATAAAAGCAATTTGATAAAATACTGCACTGTCGAAACGTTTATAGGAAAAAATAGTTCATATTTTTTATTATATTGGCAGTCTTACATCCATACCTGGCGCTGCACCTATTACAACCCCATTCAATTCCTACCGCAACAATATAAACTCACAGTCAGAATCAACGAAAGCTAGAGTCTTATATGATTACGATGCCAAAGATGCAACTGAATTAAGTCTAATGGCAGATGAGGTATAGAAAGCAGTATTGTTTTTTTGTAAATTACATATTTTGGATTTTAGGTAATCTTAGTTAAAGATATGCCAAATGATGAAGATTATTTATGGGGTGAAAGAGGCCAGCAAAAGGGAAAAGTACCAAAAGCTTTCTTGGAAATACTGTCGTGAAAGTATATGTCCTATTTTAATGCTCTCTATATGTGTGGAAGATTACGTCGACCAACATTAAGCAGCAATACTGAATCTATCGATCTTTATCTAATCAATGTAATATATTTTTAACATACTCATAAAATTTAAACAAAAAAAATATAATTACAGTATTATTTTTTATAGAAAATATATTATGTTTAAACCAAAAAATATTTAGTTCCTTAATTATTTTTTTTATTATTGTAAATTTTTCGATATCTAAAAGATAGTCAATAAAATGTGCAATTCATTAAATTCTGCTTATTAAAAGTAAAAATTATAGCAATATATTCTAGATAGATGAATGAAAGTTATGTGAATAAAAATATATCAATAGGAATCTACATGCGGATGTTTATTAATTAATATTGTTATTTTACACAGTGGTTGTTGAATTATTATGTAATTAATTTATTAAATAAAATTGATATCACTGTCAAAACATATTGTTCAAATATTATAGGCCATAAAATTGTTGTTATTGAATCGTATATTAAGACTCAATAAATATTTTAAACATTCAGACCAGATTTCTGATTTTATTGATTGTCTTGTGAGGTGCTTGTTTTCAGATTGTATAGTATTTATGGTGGAAAATTTGGTAAAATTGCAAAAGATCCATAAGTACATGTAATTGAAACGAGTTTTGAAGAATACAGTAACAAATCCCAGCGAGCAATTTTTGTCACCATAATGACGTAAAGTATGACCAAAAAATGATGGTACATACTTTACGTCATTATGGTGACAAAAAGACGAAAATATGTCGGTGACGATATTTAAAAACGTGAAATCGACTTAAAATAGACGTGCTCGCATTTAGTGATAAATATCTACTCAGATATCTTTTCTTTTTAAGTGATTCTACTTCTGGCTTGGACTGAATATCCAAGTTACTTTGGCTCGATTCATTTTCGACTAATTACTGCTAACAATAGCAATATTGCTATTATTACTATGCGCAAATGATTAGTTCGACGTGGAAAGAACAGCAATATGAGGTCTTAAAAATTACGTCATTTGTTCGACTAAATATGACGTCAAATAGACGTGGGCACAATTGATTGATATAGCTTTACATTAAGCTTTCATCTTACTTAGCTCTGATGAGATTAGTTTTCAATAAGAATCGAAGATAGCAAAATATGTACATTTTTTTATTGTACTTCGTGATAGTCGATCAGGTTTTTCGTGCATGCAAAAATCTGCAACCGCTAAATATTGTTTTTAGCACAGATATACTTGTACTTCGTACCTTAGGGAACAACTCGATAATTTAACTTGGCTTGGTTATAAATATTTGTTTTGAAATTGCATTTGATGGTGTACACATGGTATGTTATCACAACCCAGAATTGAACCACGTTAAATTTTTATTGGGCCACAAAACCGAACTGTTTTGATAATAGTATTAAAAAACTTAACCGAAATTCCGTAAATTTTTGTTATACAAGGTAAAGCCAAGAAAATATTACTGTATATGTCATTTATAATATTAGCAAAAAATGTAAATTCTGTGTTTTCGAATTTTCGAAGTATTACGATAGTTCTCGCCTAACTGTGTGATAAGAAATATTTATACTTATTTCACGCTAAAAGTTCCTTAACTTTAGTGAGTCGATAAACTTTAAATCAAGGATTAAATATATCCGTGTTACGTCACGTCGTTTTATTTTATTAGTAGAAATAATATTCAACAGATTGAAAAAATATAATTGACAATTCAATGTGTACTTCAAACATAAACAAGGCCAACTAATGAAAAATTCTATAATAGAATTTAAAAGTCGATCGGACAATCTTCATTTACCGCTATAGGAAGGTTGAATTAAAACTTGGAAAAAAACTTCATTGAAATTTGTAAATATTGTCATTTAAAAATGAAATATTGTCATATAATTACAAAATGATTTATTTAGACCACACGATATTATAATCTGACGTAACAATGCACAAGTACCTAAACATACTAGCGCAAATCACAATATGAAGTATATTCATTCATAAATACTAGTGCAAAAATACTATAGCTAATTATATTTCTTTCATTCATAAAATTCCACATTCGTTCCTTTTTTATATATAATATATAATTTTTAATAGTTGCCATAGTATTTCATTAATACGTAGCAATAAAATAACATAAATATAGAATAAGCAAAAAATTTTGAAAAACTTAAACAAAATATAATTTTACAATTGATTCATCTTCGTTGATAATAATAATAATAATATTTAGATTAGTAATCAGTACAAATTTAAATTTCATCATTGATATAATAACTAATAAGGACATAAAATCTATACAGTCATGTTTATTTTAAAAAATAATTAAAATGTTTCTCATTTCATATAATACATTCTCAAAAAGAAATCGATTAAAAAATCATCTATATTGTAACCATCTGTACTAGTTATAATATAAAAAATAATCACTTTTATTTGCTTGTTATAAATTGGTTATATATAGTTTCTTCTAATATAATTCTTTTTATACAGCAAAATACAATCGGTCATTATTATCTTCATATATATATAATTCTTTAAAATACTAGTTGAAAAATTAAATGGTATATAAATGCTTTAAATAATACATGATTAAAATGCGAATTAATTAATACATATTTTTAGTTAGTTAAATAACAATAAAACTATATATTAATTAATATAAAAAATAATAATATGTTGAAATAGGAACTAAATATTTAGCTATGGAAATGCCACCTCGACACGATGAATCTCGACTCGATCTTCCTAATAATTTCGTAATACATGATATGTTCGCTTTTTTATCTGATGAAAAGATTTTAAACTTGTATATTTCCAATAGTTTGAGCTAAATTTCCTAACTTCATAACATTATAAATTTAAATAATAATAATTTTTAAATTAACTATCTAAATTAATCTCACAAACTACAGTTAATTTTGTTTCAATTAACGTTTAGTTCGAATTTTATTACAGGCACACTGCAAACTATCAACATCAGAATTTAAAATTTTCAACAAATACCTTTCCGGAAACGATGTATTTGTGTTTAGCAAATTATATTGCATCTTACTAAAATATTAAGCCTTTTTTCTATAGAGTATTAAGTATTGATGGATAACTTTAAATCCTGATATTAGTTTTACAAACATAGCTTGGCTAAATTGTTAGTCCCTATGTAATATATTTTTTTAAATCTTTTGCCACCCAAATGCAATAACATAATTTTTGCAATTATATTGCAAACCATAAATTCCGCATTCAAAGTCACAGAAGATTTGTTTCTATTGAAAATATATATATATATTTATAATACATAAGCCAAGAATAACATGGCAAGACTAATGCTAGTGTCCTTTCGCCGCATCCTTTGCGGCAAGAATCAGGGGAGTTAAACTTGCCAAAGGTCTAGCTAATTTTAAAAATGGATGCTGCAAATATAAAACGGAAATTTTAGTTTTAACGAAAAATAAAGCCAAGAACAAATCTTACCTTTAATAAATCCCTCGCCGATGCTCGCTTTTCTACTTCAACGGCAAGGCATTGATCTAAGAAATCTTGGAAAGGTGGAGATAATTTATCTTTATCTTTAATATCCGGTTTTCCATTTGTTGCTATTAGATATAAGGCTCGAAGTGGATTCTCGTTAAGATATGGTGGCTCACCCTCAATCATTTCAATTGCCATAATACCAAGTGACCACACATCAACCTGCAAATTTATCAATTGTTAACTTTAGGTTATGTAATTGATAGAATTGTAAAAAGATTTAAATATTATTTTACTTGTTATAAATTCATATATAGTTTTTAAATTTTGATGCAAAAAATCAAAATGCTTGAAGGAGCTATTATAAAAAAGTAATAAAGTTCTAAAGAGACTTTTGCAGATAATAATAAAACCGTTTGTCCGCTTAAACATTTTTTAATTACATTAGAAATAGAATTAATGAACGATTATTATAAATTTCACTTAAACTTGTGTGGGGTACACAACATTCAATAAACACCGCCAGATTGAATAGACGATATAACATACTACTTTTATTGTTTATCATTTTACTAAATGCAGAAGCATTAAAATGTTTGCTGTTTGTGGTATAAAAACGACTTATATTTTATTTTTATTTTTTATATTCACATATTTAAATATAGTCGTATGGCAGTTTTCAAAGATCAAAATATATGATAGGGTTCATCTAGGATAGCATTTCTTAAATTTCTGTTTAATTATAAAATTGTATTGATATTAAATGTTTTATTAATTATTTTGCGATCTCAAGGCCGCCCCGACATTGAATTTTATAGGTTCCAGTCCTATGTCGGAGCAGTTCCAATATGGCTTTTTTTAGAAGAAATAAAATCTAACCTATGATATATGCTTATTAACGAACCATACAAAAATTTGTCGAGAGATATGGCGCAAGTTTATAAGGTAGGAATTGAGCATAGCAAATAAATAGTAAAAACAATAGTAGCCCACATTGCAAGAAATTCATCAAATAGAGTGAAATCAGTCAGCGAACACCGACGGTGCAACTAATTTTGTCCGCTTTCTTTTAAATCAGATAAATAGATAAATGTATGCCGATGTATTCTAAACTGTCCGGTTATAGGAGTCGTCCACTTATTGGAGGTGTCCGCAACTAGAGATTTTTTGTATATCCATTATTTTAAATAACTTCGTATGCAATATGTATATCCATTATTTTAAACAACCCTGTATAAAACATATCCATTCGCTGAAGAATCTAGTATAAAATTACAAGGTGTCTGGAAATATCTAGTCATTTCAATTCATTTTTCTCGCTTTTTTATAATGTGCACTAAACAATATTAATTTTTAAATGTTAGACAAACAATGTTCAAAAGTCACGGTTTACTAATGCTCAATCATTGCTATGACAATTAAAATATTTATTGCGCCGTGAAAGATAAATATGTCCATTATTTTAAACAGCCTCGTTCGTATGAAATATCTAAATATGTGCATTATTTTGAATAAGTCTGTATAAAATTTATAACATCAGAAATTTTTGCAAGTGATTCATCATACATAAATCTAAATACGTCCATTGTTTTGAGCAACCCTTTATTCACCAATGATAATGTTTTACACACATCTTCATTTGCATCGGCTCATTGCCCATATCCACCCCACAACAAAGTATTTCATCTTGAAAGGTTACATTTCTTCCAACTTACTACCTCACTATAAAAGTATAATTTCAAATATTGTTACAATTTTTGTTTCAGCAAAATAAGAAAATGAGAAAAAACTTTTAACTCAGTTGGAAAAGAATCTCTTTACCTTTGGTCCATACTGCTTTCTTGTAACAACCTCAGGTGCCATCCAGTAAGGCGTCCCAACCATGGTAGTCCGCTTTGATTGTTCTGGACTAATTTGAGCACAAAAACCGAAATCGGCTAAAACATTGTTTTGTTAATAAACATCCAAAAAAACCAATTACAAACAAAATCTCTTACTTAATTTAACCGATCCATCTAAACCTAATAAAATATTGTCCGACTTGATATCTCGATGAATTACTTGATTACAATGTAAGAATTCTAGAGCCTGTAAAACTTCCCTGCAGACAGCCGCTATCTGTCCTTCATCCATGCACGTTTCCGTTACCACATCGGTTAGAGATCCACCGGGTAAGTATTCCATTACGACCCATAATTCTTCATTAACTAAATAACTATCTAAATAGTTAACAACATTACCGTGTTTATTTTCTCTCATGACTAGTATTTCATTAATAATCAACTCCTTTTTAGGTTGTTGAGATAAATTCATTTGTTTGATGGCCACTTCCACACCAGTTGACGTTTCCATTGCAGTGAAGACAGTCCCAGAAGCACTAAAACAAGACATTGTTAAAAATGAGAAAAGTCACAAATCATTAATTTTTAAGGGAAATAAAAAACGTTTTATTAAATATAATTCTGGATTAATAAAGAGTTATGGCATATTTTGTTTTACAACTTTTGTACACTTGCAATTTTTTTTGACTTACGATAATATCGGCTTTATTCTTTTTTTTCGCCAGATAGCATCACCAAATTAGTTTTGACCATATTGGACTTACGACCTTTGCAATTAGGCCAACGATCTCATAACAACGTAAAATATGAAACACTTGTCAATATTTTTCTTATAGCTTAATATGTCGATTCTGTGTTTGCTTACAGTAAACTATAGATTTGTAAATCTAGAAGCAAGGGTGTCATCTGTAACTCACATTCTTACAGCAAATTTCAAGAATGTAATTCTGTCTAAGGGTCTTTAAGCACCGCTTATGTTGATGTATAACACTTATATTTTACTGTCAATTGTAGAAAGATTATAAAGTGCTAGAAATCTAAGTGGTGAATATAAAAGGGGATCTTAATAATCATCATATTTACAGCAGATTCTGATTCGATCGGAAAAAATATGTATCTTGTATTTATAAATTTTTTTCTAAAAAAATGCTGATGTTCCCCTCAAAACCATTACACAGGAATTAGAAAATTCCATATTACATGATTCACCCTACATATAATATAAGGAGTTAATCATAAAATAATTTAATACCGCTGGGGTATATACCACACATGAGTAATAACCAAATACATACCCCCAGGGGTATGTAACACAGTCAAAGAGAAAGTATGAATTTTGCTGCTGGCAATGAACGTGTTAATAATATAAATAAAATACTATTATTTTACTTTCTCACTATAATGATATTTATTGGCACAAAAATGTGGGCCCAATGAAAGGGCGATAAAGTTGCGGAGGAATAAGGAAATTAACAAGCAACACTGTACAATTATATTAATCAAACATGTCACTGCAGGTTATGAAAATTGTATAAATCTATCAATTTAATAACATCTAATGACAATTAACTTGAAAACCTTAACTTTCAATTTAATTTTTGACTACTTGATTGGGGGCACGTTGCCAATTCTATTTAATTATAAAATAATTTGAAAAGTAATAAAGTTTGCTTTGAAATGTAAACAAACAATCTTGATATTTATGTAAATCCTAAATCAAACAACAATCATGATGTCATCATATAAATTCTTTTAATGCATATCGATGCCTAAAGGCGGTGTTCATTGTTAGCTCCATTGCAGTCACAACTCGTTGTTTTATTATTTAGGTTGATTTCCTTTTGTGCAAAGATGCAATTTTTGTTAACATTTCTTTATTCGTTCTTACAGAGGAATCAATTGAATCTTGAATTTAATAAGAATCTGTGTAAACATAGTTGCGCTAAAATATACGTTTTATAAAGATTAATAAAACATATGTGTTGGCTTTTCTCCCCATTCTACGTTTTAAACCAAAATTTTTATTTTTGAAACGGTAATCGTGTTTCTGGTGACAAAATATTTCATTTACAAATTTTCAGCCCAAAAAAATAGATGCATTAGAGGGTTAAATTTAAATCAAATCAATTAATTTCAAAATAAAATAAAATAAAACGTTGTATGTATCGTGGGCATAAATTAGATTATAGTGCACAGAAATTTTAGTTATTCGCTTCGTGTTTTACTTTAAAAATTGGCTCGCGCTGTTTGTTATTGTCCTTAATTTATAAATAACTATTGTTCATTTATAATTATTTAAGCCATTTGATATTTTGCATAACCTCAAAAGCAAATCTGTAATACGATTGCTCCCAGGATAATTGTAAATATTTACAAAAGCTACGGGAATCTGTAAGCTATAGAAACACATAGAAATGCACATAACAGGCATAAATTTACTGTAAGCCTTTTAAGTTGTCACAGAATGGACCTATAAATCTTTTAAGATTTATAAAATCTATTTCTCTTGTTATGTTATTGTATTGCAAACTTTAATATAGGGGTATGAAAATGATTGAAATAACATAAATACTGTAAGGTTTCTATTTTTTTTGCGGAGTTCTAAAAATCCTCAATTATTGTTGATACCCCTGTATAAGTTTTATATTTACCCTTGTCCGATTTTTTCCATTTTGGTATATTTTCTATTGGGATCGCCAACCGATACAATGCTACGTAATTTTTCGAGGATTTCCTCATCAGACATTTTCTTTCTCTTTTCGGATGCGGGTCTTGATACTTCAGGGCCAGCCTGATTTTTGTTCCTATCAAGAATTGGGGGGGCAGGTGGTGTCGGTGTTAGGTTGCTGTTGGGAACATGAGTGGGCGTGGTGTGCACAGGACTTGGACTATGTGTCGGGGTATGTATGGTGCTATTACTATTAGGTGGATGGTGTTCTTCAATTGGCTTTGTATACTGAAATGAATCGTATGGTAAACTGGTTTTCTTTATCGTTAATGTATGATTTGCTTACAATACTTTTGGTACGTTCTGGTCTACTTGCAATAGGTGGCGGTGCATCTTCTTCAAGTTCCGAACTGGCCGCATGAGCAGGACTGTGGTAAGAATGTGGAGTACCATCGGCCTCCGTTGGTGTAGTGCTACTAGGACTTGAACTAGATACTCTACTTAAGGAAGAACCTATTCAAACAGCAAATGTTATTAAACAATATTACATCTATAATTCATTCCAATAAGCCCTTCGCTATTATTTCTAAATTTAGAATAGCCAATAATGTTTGAAGTATTAACCCTTCTGCTGCAACATAAAAAAGTACATTTTATAAAATTCTGTATTGATATGCTAGAACCGTATATTTACATTTCCATATTATTTGTAAAATATGGAAATGTAAATATACATTGCTTTAACATATGTATACGTCGTATGGGATCATTTGATACAGTCTGCCACTAACCCACTCTTGCTTCTAGCGATTACTAATTATACAGTAAAATCTCCGTTAAGCGGACATTGACGGTGCAACTAATTTTGTCCGCTTATTGGAGGTGTCCGCTTAAAAGAAAGTTAGATAAATAAATGGATGTATGCCGGTGCATTCTAAACTGTCCGGTTATAGGAGTTGGGGGCTTCATAGAGGTGTCCACAACTAGAGATTTCACTGTAGTATTCGTATTCTAACTTATTAGTACTTGTGGCATACGGCATATTTTTGTATACTTCATACTATATATATATATGATCTCACACTTTCCTAACTACCCACACGTATTGTACACATGTGCAGCAAAAGGGTTAATATAATAAGATTAAAAAAAAAAAGTAAAAGTATATTATATTAGATAACCCAGTTACAGAGCACTAGTCAAGTGGTTCAAAAGTAACCTTTAGTGACCTAAGAGACCAACAAACCATAAACAATAGCCTTTCCAAGGGCATTGATGTAAAATAAAAATAAATTTAAATAACAAAATATGTTTATCCACAATAAGAAATAATTGTTTTAAAAAAACAAATAATGATATTATAATGTTAATAATATTGACGATCAATGAAACCATTTATGAAAGGCTCTGTGGAATCTATTACGTAACTAAAATTCACAATAATAAACTAAATACCTGAATGTGTTGTATTTGTTGTCTTTGTCATATACTTTGTATTGACTGGTGCTTTTGTACTATTATCGTACCAATTTAATACATCTAAAACAGCTTGTGGATTATTCTTCTGCTCTTGCTTGCTGATATTTGAGGTCATCAGCAGTCGCGACCATGCTTCCGGCATTCCCTGATACATCAGAAAAACATAAATAAATTCTTTAATAAAAGCTGCTCACATGATGAGCTAAATAAATAATAAAGTGCATATGTGAGTTTTAATTTAAAAACTAGTTGAAATTATATAGTAAGTTGATTATAAATACAAATAACTTAAAAAAATCAAATATGCAAATACGATTCACGCTGAATAAAACCTATCAGGTCATAAATAATTCGGTATAACGTGTATGACATTCAATTTGGTAGACACTTTGACTAGTGTTCTAAAAATATCAATATACTCACCTTTTCAAATTTAAATAATACAATAAATATATTCGTGAATGTGAATAGATTTGCAGGTGCCATTTATTATCTAAACATAATTGTTAGTGTATTGTCCACTGTGCGCCAGTAGTAATATAACAATGTAAGATGCATAAATTTAATTCCAATGATTCGGTTAACCAAAATGCCACAAGATGAAGCTTCCAATAGGACAAATGGAGCAATTGATTTATTTCAGAACATGTCCCATTTTATGCAGTCATTATTCAATAAAATATGATTACTTTTTTATATATTCAGAACTTTTTAAGTTTGATCTGGGGATACAAGCAGTGAGGGAATGGGAATAAGTTGGACTGGGGAAGCAAGCATTCCCTGTATGCATTAGCTAGTGTATCCGTATAGTGTAGTGAGAGTAGCTGTGCATAAATAAGATGCATAAAAAATATAACACATGTTGACATTGTATTTTGAGTATGATAACTATATTATAACAAAGCTCAATTTATGCTACCATTTTAATTGTAAACATACGAATTAAAATAAGCAGAAAAACGTGCGCATAGCATGCAACCGCTCATGTAGTTGCGCATTTGGTTACAAATTAGTTTAAAACCAAAACTTATTTCAATTTCTATGTTTACAACTAAAACCGCTTGAGAAATCCAGTTTGCATTTCAAGGTTTTACTTCTACTGTGTGTGTTCCAAGCACACTTACAATTTTTTTATAGAAACAAAAAATAAAACAACCTAAATACATATGCAATTATTCCATAAGGAATATGTTCACTTGAGTTCCTTTAGCATTAAACCAGATCACAATTTGAGCAAAAAGTGACTTAGGTTGTTTTAGCAATACGTGATTCATTTAATTTTTCTTCTGTTTATAGACAAATATTATGGTCATATGTATCCCACCTTGGATACATACAATAATCTTTACTTCAAGTCTCTTTCAATGAGAAATTTTCGGCAATTCTACAATATATATAAAACAATGTTTGTATTGACAAAATTGAAACTTTGAGGATGTCGTTAGGGCGAAGGAAGCATTTTGAAATTAAGATTTTCATTTTCATTTGGCACAATCCACAAAGTTACCTGGCATATTTAAATGCTTATTTTCTTTTGATGTAAGTTTGTAATCATTTAAATTTGTATCTTATTGTTTGATATTGTAAATTTGGTTATATCAGTTTATAATTGATGATTTATCATAGACTGATATTGCACAGCTACAGTACTGATTGAAAATATAAGAACATACAAACGGTTTGGCAAATCAATATCGACAATCGATCAAAATGTTACATATTGGAGACTGAATTATATGTGAGAAAACAATGTCAAGAATGTAGAATGTGAGGAGAGGTTGCGGAAATCATAGAGCACTTATTAAACAAATGCAGAGAGATACGGGAAGAGCAAATGGAAAGTGAAAATTTATTGAATGCGGATGGAAGAGGAACTGAATGGATGAAACTCCACAAATATAATTTTATTGTGTAACTAGAATTGCAAGAATTGGCAAGAAATAAATATATATTATAACTTTCATATTGTCGTACTTAACTGCATAACTCACGTTTGTGCAAAATGAGATTTTGATCCAATCTAACTCCATTTTGATAAAAAATATTAAGAAAATCTGACAAAATACATTACGTATCACTTTAGAATAACTTTCTATGTATTCATATCTTACGTACAACGTGGACAGCATTTACTACCATTTAATCAGTATTTCATTCTCCAGTAAAATGGAGTTACGCAATTTACGTATTAAGCCGACGATATAAAAGATGAGAATAGACAAAGCCCGATGAAAAACAAGTAAGTCAGGCTTTAGTGAAATGCAAATTTTATTCCTATCTCAAATATTTCAAGACCGTGCAATCTGTAAAGCTCAACTATCTAAATAAAATTCGAAACGCTTTCTCCGATGCCATTATCTGCATTGAAATCATTCAACGCATTTTCCACATAATCTACTACCTAGGCACTGAGAGAATGATATCTTGGAAACGAGGGTCATAGAAAGTTACAAGTCACAAAAGCTGAATAAAGGGCTTTGTGTTGGTCCGAGATGTCAAAGGTTGTTGTAACTGCCTCATCGAAGCACATATAAAGAGCGAACCACAGCCTTACGAATTTAAAAAACTCAACATTTTAGAAAAAAACTTATTTAAACAAAAGAATTATCAATAAAAAACAGTACAGCCTCACTATGCAGTCAATCTATCCAAAAATAATATCTTCAGTCCCCAAAAAATATATCTCTATTTCATATTTTGGAAATATTTCGAAAAAAATAGGAGGTATTCTCATAAATTTAATTATAAAGTAGCTTTTAAAAATACCAACAAACTGTTTAACTTATTTTGCAACGCAAAGGACAGCACAGACTAATTAATGAAATCTGGAGTCTATGAGTTAAGTTGTTCCGCATGTGATGCTCGATATATGGGACAAACAGGAAGAAATTTTGATATAGGATTTAAAGAACACTAGCAGTCTTTTAAACTGTCTCTATCCCAAAATATAAATGCAAAATGATAAAAATAAGTGTAATTTAAATGTATGTGATATATTATTTTGTATGTCATAGCCGGCCGACACTGCATTAATAACAACTTTATTTATTTTAATTTTTTCTCAAAATTTTTGTTTTGTAATGTATATTTGCGATACATTTTTGCAATCAGAAATACGAACACTATTCAAACTAGAGGACACATGGCATACTAAAACTTTTCCTTTTTCATTTTTAATAAAAAATAATCAAGTTAACAATTATTGAGTATGACAATTATACTTCAAAAACATATGGATTTGTTAATCATAATTTATATGTCAAATATGAATGTAAACAAATTGTTACCAACATAATATATATCAACATATTCAATTAATATTTGCAGAATTTTAACATGTATTTTAAAATAAATACCAAACCTGTATTCTCGATTGAATCTATTGCATTCCTTAATTGAAATTAATCCTAAATACTGCATTTATTGTCCCATTTTGCATTAAATATGAATTTAATCACAATTTTTTTAGAAAATATATATCTTCTCACCAACTTAACCAATCTTAATTATCTTTCGGGGGGCACTAATGAAGAGCTGATTTGCAAGCTATTTTGAAAATTTCCCAGCTCTAGTTTCTAAACTTTTTGAGTATGCATTACACATACATACACACATACACTCATACATAACAGGATAGCAGTAGCGATTAAAGATTTTTAAATTCACGCCAACAAAAATCTAGGAATTTTATCATGTTTATGTTTTTTCAGATGTGTGAAATTCAGTGCAGCACACTAAAAATAACTAGATTATTGTTTTTATTCTATAGACGTTCATGATCTTTTGACAGATGAATTTATGCGATGAATGTTTATAGGTTATATTCATTAAACATTTTCTTTTTGAATAATCAAACAACAATTTTAATATGTTTACATAAGCCCAAGATGCATTTATATTAATGGTACATTGTCATAGTAGAACACTAATTTATTTGTTATAAAATTTAATGTGCAATAAATGTTTTGTTTGTTTTTTAATAATATATATATGTCCTGCTATTAATTTATATTTGTTACGCCTATGAAAAAAACTCATCTAGTGGATTTTTATTTTTACGTATTTTAACACAAGTGCATATTTGGCATACATACATACATACATACAAACATACAGACATTTTTCTAAAAATCATCTAGATCGACTCAGGGAGTCTCAAAATTTATATTTGCGTTGAAATCTTGATTTTGGAATTTTGAGATGGAACCTATATCTTTCCTTTAGGAAGAAAAAGTAAAGATATATGTATACAAATGAGGTTGTCATTTAAAACTAAATATATGACCATCGTTGGTCAAAAATTACAAATGCTTAACAGGAAATGATAGAAAATTAAATTTTCTTTATTTTCAAACATCATACTAAAAAAATTGGATAGAAAATAAGTGAGTTATAACATTGGACGAATTTTAGTATTCACCATGTGTTTTAACAAAAAAAAATTATACCATTGTTTTGATATGCTGCATATAATAATCAAAATAATTACTGTTATTACTACAGACTATATTCGTCATTGTGATGATTTGAAAAATATTATAAATGGTTGATATAGGTTATAAAATTATACAAATATGCGATTTTTTGTTATATTTTTTCCCAAATAGTTTCGGCTGGTTGGGCCATTATAACAACTAAGAAAACCCAAAGAATCATATTAAGCTGTGCAAAAAATTCTATGTCACAAATATGCGATGTTTAGGACAGAAAGTGTTAAGAAAAGATAATTATTTATTAAATAAAAGGCAATGTTTTATAAATTAATAAAAAATTGTGCACGGCACAAATTTTTCTATTCATTACACTATCCAATTGTGCTTGAATATCAAGAAACTTTTTTTTTAAGTTGACACATGTCCATGTTTATTGTCAATTGTAAGCGCCACCATTGCTCACAATTGATTCATCTTGCAAAAAGGTTTCTTTTTAAATGGTATCACTCACCAAATGAATTATGCAGTGACTTTTGCAAAATTCTTGTAAACAGTTATATTTATGAAAAATATAATTTCAGATCTCGCAAATCCCGTAACGGATGCTCATTAAACAAATTGGCTGATTTCACTGTTTGACACCAACATATACGCCAGCATGTGTAGACTGAACTGGGTGACAATAGTGTAGATGCATATTGTTATTTGTGGTTATAAGCCCTGTTCGTTTTTCTGCTCCGAGCAACTTCTGTATGACATGATAATTCTCATGAACTAAACTATACTAACGAACAGAAATTGGGCAAGTTCGAGTAATAAAAGAGTTGACAGTGACAATTAAGTTAACCCACAATTGTAACTTGACTTGTTAATTCATTTTTATTATTTATATTGCAAGGTAACAAGGCAACATACGTGATTTATAGAAAAGCTGTTAATAGTAAAATTCAAGTTGTAATAACTTATTTGAGAATAAAATAATGTTTTAGAAATAATGATTTTCAATTTTAGTGTGTTAATCCAAGCTACGTTAAGTTGCACTGTTGCTCGAGAGGAGCAGTAAAAAGTTCATGTTCGGGGCACACAAACAAAAAAAATGCAAACTACTTAGTGCAAGTTTACCCATATAAATGGATGCCAAAACTTGCTCGGAACAGTAATGAATACACAAGCAAACAACTATTTTGTCAGTTACAATCGGGCAGAATTTTAAGAAAGAAATAATGTCACTTTTAAATTTTGCATGGATCATTTTGGAAAAGTGGATTTTTTAATTCAAATAACTTCATAACAAACATAAAAAATGAAATTGGTGGATTTTTTATGCTTAGCATTTAGATAAATTATTAGAAAATCATCAACATTCTTTATTTTAAGTATAAAATTTGAATGGCAACTCTAGTTAACGGAGTCTATATAGAATAGAATAGCTATTCTGGTTTCATAAATGTATGTCTTGTCATATATCTGTTAGATATTTCAGAAATTACATGTAAAGGTTCATTCATGTGCAGCTTACTGAAGTTGAAATGCGGTTGCGGTAATGCAGTTGCATTGTAATGAAGTTTGGTTATTCAGATAAAGGCTAGTGTGGTTGCATTAGTACTGTAATACCAACACAGCCATTTGTATACTACCAAGAATAGCGGAGTTTAGTATCCAAATAAAAAAATAATGACACTCAAATATAAAGTATTAAGTAAAATTGATTAGCACAGTGATAATTATAATCTGTAAGATTTACTTGATACATATTTGATGTTATAAATATGAATGTATTTATAATCAATAATAATAATAAAAATATAATTTGTAAAAAGTGCTCGTAGTGCAAATAACAATTAACAATCCTAATCTAATAGCAAACTAAACAAAAAAATTTCAAGTACTTACTTTTAAAGGCAGCTTGTAACAGATATTAATTTGAGTTAATTATAAATTAACAAAAAAAACAAGCTCCTATCACTTCAAATATCAATAATAAAAACATCAAGACTTACCGTGAATTCTCCAGAAGCAGGGTCAAACCCAACGTGCACAGTATGTTCGAAATTGGTTGGATATGATATATTTGGCTTATCCGAGCTAATCATCGATGATTTATTCCCTTTAATTTTCGACTTTATTGTTTTCTTTTTACGATCACCATCGTCGGGCTCTTTAGGTAATGGTCTATCTACCGTAATTAAAGTATTATTACTTATATCGATGCCACGGTTTGAAGTCAACCGAACCGGCGGTGCAGGTGGTTTTTCTTCGTCCGAAGACATTGTTTCTAGAAGAAAAAATTAAAGAAAACAATTGCAGTGAGCAAGTGGATGGGATAATTTTTGAAAGTGTAAATGTTTACAAATTGAATTGCAACATCAAATTTTGTATTATTAAATGCAATGGGCGGGCCTAAAAAAGTATGCGTCAGCCCTAGAGTAAATCCAATCTTCATTCACCTTAGCAGTCAGTACATGCGAGTTTTGAACATGTGAAATTACCTCGAATTAACAGGCACTAATTTTACAAACTGTACAAACACAAAGAGTAATTAATGTAGAAACTACCGACACTGTTTTATATACAACATTTATTGGAGTTTCTATTTAAAAAGCGCTTGGAAAATACGCCGTATATTAAGAGTTAATATCCACCATTGCCGATATCACATGCAATAAAACAGACAAACTTAATCTATATTTATCCTTTACTACTACTTTATAATCTTTTGTTGAATACCCAAACGTACGTCCGTACTTGTCGCGCACCCACAATTTAGGTACATTTATGTTTTCCTCCAATGACATTTTTATCACTAAACTGACAGCTGTCAAAAATTACGTAAATATACTTCCAACCTTTACAAAAACAAGCAATTCTACCAACTTTTTAATTATTTTTCAATGATAATCAACACTTCAAACATAGAACGTAAATAAACTAACAATTTCCAACACCTTTTGCAAATCATTAATTGAGCAATATCAAAATAAAATCATGTTATACGTGCAAAGTGAAATGTTTTATTTTGGTTGGTAATAACAGTTTTATTCTTTTGAAATAACCATTTTTTGGTTAACGTAAATAATCTGGGGTGTATAATTTTTCATAAGGTGCAATATACAAAAACAATTAATTAACCATGAAGAAAAAGGTAAAGATAATTTGTATATGTAAATAATTTCAATATAAATGTTACGTATATTTTTAAGGTACTCTTGATGGGAAAGAGTGGGTCCGGAAAGACGAGTATGAGATCAATCATTTTTGCAAATTACATTGCGAGGGATACGAGAAGATTGGGTGCTACAAGTGAGTATTTTGAGTATTGAAATCTATAGAAATCTGAAGTTCAAAGTCCTTTCTGTAACCTAATTTCTCACACACCCAGAAACAAGTTTTTTATTAAATTTGTCTATGAATTTTAATGATATTATTTCTATGGATTGTAGTTGGAATGTTTACAATTTATCCTGTGAATTCACCATGTGTTTTTGTGTGAAAGATAATCTCGCTTCTAATCTATTATCAGTAATTAAATATTTTTATGATTGTTGTTTATTATCGTCTATAAACATATTTATTCATTTTGCATTTATTTGGAAAATAATTAGCATACTTTGACTAATATAAAGAAATGTTTAACTAAACACTATAAAACTGTAGTTAATGAGTTAAAGAATTACATTTTTTTCATACTTTTTTGTATGTTTTTCTTGCATTTTTAATTCTATCTTTAGGGGGTCCGCACGATATGTTAGGAGTTGAGGGGTCCGTTATGGTAAAAAGGTTGGGAACCACTGATCTAGACTTTTTAGCGAGGCCGTAAGCAAAAACGTCTACCACTATTTCATAAGTGGTTTCCCCTCGTATTTTAGCTGACAACTTGTCTAAAATTAATTCAATTTGTTTGATGTGAAATAGTTTTAAAAAAATTATCCAGCTTAGCACAAATTGGAAACTTAGTTAAAAGAACACTTCTGAAAACTAGCCCCCTTAATAAAACATTGATTACTTTTACAACTACATTTTTTTTTTAATGTATTTCTGTTGAGCATTTATTAAACAGTCTGGTTTATATATTAACAGGAGACCTTTAATATCCTTTATTAATGCATGCATGGCATTATAAACATTGTAGTATTGCTAGGCAACTGCCTGTATATTTATATTACTGAAAAAAATTTATTATCAACGCTCGTTTGTGTTAAGATTAATAATCTTGATCAATAAATTAAAATATCTTGATTATTGA